>SJJU01000415.1:0-108557 GCA_012932125.1 Conopomorpha cramerella
AGTCGCGGGTGAATAGGTACCTAATGAACAAGTGTGCTCCATCGTAGACCACATCGCTGCTTAACATCAGGCAGAATGGTGGTCAAACGGGGATAAAAAAGTCGGAATTTTCCTTCATAAAGGAATTGTCAAAGGAACTACTGGGAATGAAAATGAAATTGTCAAAGGAACTATTGGTTTATTCCGATGACAATGGTATCATGTTTATTCAATCCCTAGTACGGTGGGTGCACGGATAAATGATTTTTAACCGTGAACCGCATGGGCGAACCGCAGAGAAAATCCCAAGTACATACATTACGTATACAATAATGGTCGAGTAAGTATGAGTATTTTTACATTAGCAAATAAATACCTACTTCCGTGTAAACACATCCTTCTCCTTTGTGCCAATGCAGTGCCAATAAGGAAATGAACACGTGTTCAAAGTGGAAAGTTACTCTCGGCTGCATACAAACCAAACATAGCCAAAGTAATCACTAGTATGTACATACATACATACGTACTTGCTATTTCAGTACCCGGATAAGGACAAAAGCCTGCTCTGCTTATGTTAATTTCGAAAACCAGAAACAAAACGACACAGCACACAAACTAGGGTAATATATTTATACTTAAATAAAAATATGAGTATCGTATATCGGTATTAAAGTCACAGTGAAGGACTGACGAAGCACTTTCATTTTTTCTTAATGGTTGCTTTATCAACATTTTCATAGATAAACTTTTTTTTTAGACTATAGAATCGAATGACTGCGAATAGAATACATGTATGATTCGATTCGTTTTGTAGTTAAGGTACAAAACGATTACCCAAAAAAAAGTGCATTCATCTACCCCACGCTCTATTCAGCCGTGTGGTGACGGCGAATAGAATAGGTACATGTGTCTCCACCCCAGTCCAACTTTTCCCGTCGTGGTGGTTGTAAGAGGCGACCGAGGGAACTCTCCAGAGGACGGGCTGCTGCCCGCAGCGCTCTCTGTGAGTTACACAACACGCCTGCCAAGCATGGCGATTATTGGCATTACCACCCAAATGATCATGGAAATCATTGGGGGAGGCCCTCCTCCAACAGTGGACTTCATGTAGCTGATGATGAGGATGATGACGTGCTATTACTTACCTCTTCTCCAACCTATACTTATTTGTAATGCAAATATCTGCAAAATAAGTAAGCACTTACAACCAAACCTACTTATTTCATGACGGATATCGAATAAATCACCTATAGGTAGGTACCATTTAATTATACATCTACCCAGGTAGGAGCAAAGAGCAACCTAGGGTAGTCTACCTGGATTTAAAATTTGTACTTATTATCCCTACCGACATAGTAACAATGTTTTTATATGTAATTTTGTTTAAAAAAATGTTGAAAGTATTTTTTTTTAAATATAATATATACTTACACGAGTGCTAATTTTGTTTTAAATTTTGCGCAAGAAATTATTGCCAAGAAACTTAAAGGTTAAAATATCAACAAATCAGCTTGCCCTTATATTATTAAAAAAACATTCCTCAAGGAACCCTATATAGGTATCAATAACGAAAAAACAAAATTAGCGATCAACTAATTACTTATTGCTAAATAATTTCTTAGAAGTACTTATTGTTATTAATTTTCCTTTTTGACATAATGTTCCTTGTGTTGAGTGAGTGTTATCATGAGCTGACTTTATAGAGTTTCGCTAATATATTTTATTTTCACTTTGTACCTATTAGATGGATATCAGTAATTGGTGAGCTCTTATATACATAATCCCACTTCCACCGTTTTTATGGCCTGAGGAAAAAAATCTTTGTATGATGTCCAAATCTGAGCTCATATATTAAAACTGAATGCGTCATCCTAGGTTCAAAGATACCCCAAGCTGTCTGTTGCAATACTGGCGGCTGTCTATCTAGGAGTGAGAATTTATTATTGATAACAGCAGTCATACGTAACAGCCGGCAATGCCGACGGTGATCATGTACTTAAAGTCAAGACGTATTTGCGAGTAAATTTTTGTAGGAAGTTTCAAGTTACTACGTACTTACTTATTATTATCGAGTTATCGGCATGTTTAAAAATAAATAACATACTTACCTACTTCATTTACGAAGTATATTGTATTTCAGATGAGCATATGATAGAGAAATGTCAAATATAAAGATAGAAACAGAGGTACCTGCATTGACTCGATTAATGGTTAAAATCTAGCAACTGTGCTGAATAGAGGGGCCCTTCTCCCTAGCTAAGTAAGTTTCAACACATTTTATTAAATGTTTAAGGAATGTGGCCTATTTTTTTTAAATATTGAATTGTCCAATCAACGTTACAATGGACATGTTTTCATTGCCCGGTAGCTGGATTGTTAAATGTTTTACTGTTTGAGCAATACCTAAACACTTAACTTGAATTTAGTACTCTAAGTGTAACTTGTCCCTAAAAAACTGAGGTAGGTTATTAAGTATGATAATTAAAGAACCACAACAGAAGTGTTTTCAAGGTAACAAACAGAACGTGGCCCGTAGGAATAAACAATTATATCATCTTCATTATCAAGTGCCGCAGCTCCGGGCGAAGGTCTGTGCCCACTGCTGGGTTGAAGGTCTTCCACATTGCGTAGAAGAGTGGATTTATCACAGACATCGTTGGTCATGTAACATTCGTCAGTCACTCAACCCAGTAAAGCTACCGCTACCATAATTGTACATGAAAATAAGCTCAACATATTGCAGTGCACGGAACATATTATAAGTTCCATCTTTGCGACTGTATTTAACTACATACAAGACAAATGTGTTGTATGTTGAACCAGACACAACATCGTGAAGTAAATTTATTGACTTCAGGAAAGGTATGCTTCTCAGGAAGAAATATTAAAGTGTAAATGTGCTCATTGTTTATCGATGGACAGTCAGGGTCTTATTCTCAGAATTGAAAGGAATCAAATTTTGTATTTATGTATCTATGAGTGGCTATGAGTCGAAGAAAGCATGTCAACAAAACAAAAACTTGGATTATAGCCAACATGTGTCCCACAATTCTGGCATATCTATTACCTACCATTTTCGCTTTAGATATCTACGTGTCCACTGCGTCCATCATCGTCCTATATAAATTGTCTCAAATTATCTGAAAAAAACAGCTAAACCAGCATAACATTTGTCTATCTTTTTAACGGCTAATACTTATATACGTCATTCGAATACTGATATTTTCATCAAAATAGGTAAAACATAATATTACAGTCCGTATTTTGGCGCTTCAGTGCTGAATATTTCATGTGATTTCTCGTCATTCTCCTTTTTATACCTTTCCCAGTCTATTTTAGGTGATTTAATTATTTTATCATAAAATGGAGCATTAACCCTAGAAAACAAGACTTTGTTGGCAAAAATGGTATCTTAAAATGGTTAGCCACACGCCAAAACATCCTTGTCGCAGTGTAATGTGAAGCACCTGCTAAAACGAGGATGGAGCAAGCAGGTGCGAAACTGAACTGTTGCGATGTTAAACGGCCCCGAACATTTCTTCAGCTGGACAAAGGTCATGCGCATGCAGCTATGTCGCCCACTGTAGGAACGAGTAAATTGTATATTCTTTATAGGAAGTTGTCAATTTTCGAGCCATATTTGTCCAAGGGTAATTCATTGTTTTATCTGGGAGTGATAAAACTCAATAATTTGTGATGTCGACATTTTTTTTCGGGTTCTTATTGGCGAATGATTATTGTCGAGATGGATGTACCGTATAATAGAGCCGTAGGGCATAGCCCTTTTAAACTTCCTTAATGACCTCCACCTCAAAAGGTTGGCTTGCTATCTGTAAAAACCGTTAATCGTGTTTTAGGTCTTATCATCTCAACCTAATATACATTTTATAAAGGTCTAATTGTTTTATTATTATAACTGGGTTTACTTTACTTGAGTACAATTTTTATGCATGTTGATAAATTGTTCCGCAATATGAGTAAATAAATTATCTTATTTATATACATCTTATTCACATGTGAAAAAATTGTGAAATATTTGTGTTAATTCATGTAATTCTCAACAAAGTGTGATGTAATTTTCACAATCAGGATAATGTTTCGGATATAAGTTAGAAACTTTTCCCCCGTCGTCGTCGCGTGACTAACATAAAAATAAATTATGAAACTAATAAAACTGTTAATGGTTGACGTCAATTGAAAGTAGGTTCTTAAACTCAGCGTCATTATGACTTTTAGTATTGCCTCCAATGGTCATCGAAGAGTCATTCAAGGGCGTTCATGAGTTCAGTTTCTGCAATCTTTATAAATTTGATTATCAAGACGTCTCTTTCTCTTACCGAGCAATGGTAAGATTGTAAGTAAGGTCCAGCCATTGGAGGCTTTGAGGAAGTATCTTCTCTATGGACAAGGCTCTTCATTTTACATACCATATATTTATGATGTACCTTTGTATGTACTTGTATCGCTACCCCTTTTGCATAAAATATTTGCACTTATTTGGAGTACAGCTGATATGGATTGGGATTAGCATGCTTCGACCAAAAACCAATGATATTTGCGATTTTTTATTGATACTAGGATTCTCTTATCTATTCTCTGCAAAAACATTGTCCAAAAATGTAAAAAGAAGACTTACGTGTCCCTAAGGATTCTCATTAAGTGGGCGTGCTGGGTAGTTAACCAATTAACAAAAAATCGAGTGCATAAAGAGAATCGATTTCATAATGAATCGATTCCATATAATAAAGACTAGTTTGCGAGAGGTCACTTCTCACGCCGATCGATCCCGATGTAGGACAAGGTTCCTTGACACTTATTAACCGTATTAAATGAAAACTCTTTGCGAGTATTTAACACTTTTATTTTGGGTCTGAAATACAATCTGCCTTTAAAATTGAACTAGATAAAGTTGTTCATGTAACTATCTACAATATTAGCTATTAAATACTAGTTTAATTAACTCAAACTAGAATTTACATGCATAATCAGCCACACATGTGAGTTCAATATAAGCTGAACGCTAGACGTACACTACGTAAACAATGAACTCTCACAACAAAGAAAAGGAACTCTTTATATTAACGAATGTTTTGAAACAATCTTACTAGTCTTACTAATATTATAAATGGGAAAGTGAGTTTGTTTGTTCCGCTTTCACGCCGTAACTACAGAACCTATTGCTTTGAAATTTTGCAGACGTATAGTTCGAAGTGCGGTTTAAATAATAGGGTACTTTTTATCCCGGACAAAAAATGATATTCCCGAGGGAAAACAAAAATATTCCTGTATACCGCAATATAACCGAAGTCCGCGCGAGCGAGAAACGAGAGAGCCGCGGGCGGATAGCTAGTCTCTAAATAAATAGGAAAACTTAACACAACATCCTAAGGATCTCTCTCAGATTTTGTCTGATTGTTTTAATAGAGATACTCAACGACTATAGGTATGTTGAGTTACCTACAAAGGCAATTATGATTTCCGGTACCTGATATCGTACCTGCATTACAATTTGTAAACCAAATCCAGTGCCGGCGGACGCCCAGCACGGGATACTCGGCATT
Organism: Conopomorpha cramerella; assembly: GCA_012932125.1. Classification (NCBI taxonomy): domain Eukaryota; kingdom Metazoa; phylum Arthropoda; class Insecta; order Lepidoptera; family Gracillariidae; genus Conopomorpha; species Conopomorpha cramerella. The sequence continues at coordinate 5,541 of SJJU01000415.1, forward strand.
ATTGCACCTCTGTATAAATGAAAATGTTTAATTTCTTAAATGCGCTCGTTGTTGTTTAATTACTGCACTTAAGCTATTGCTGCATTGGCATATTTTATCTACGTTTCGAACCCAATATGTTCTGAAGTTGCACGTCAATTGGCACTTGGATTATGATGAATATGTTCGGCTGATTGTGACCACGCATTCCATTGCAAAACTGAATAATGAAAAGTATGTGTGTATAGACAAAAAAAAATAAAGAATCATCGTTATTGCTGGTCGTTGGCCTAAAAATTAAATTATGCCTTCGTGTAATTTGTACAAAATGGCTGGCTTGCTATTTTTTTTTCCTTATAATCAATTAATCACTAGGTACACATTGTCGAAAACAGACATTTTCTGTAGTTAGTATAATAAAAAGACATCGTGTCCGCCAACTGACGTCCACTGCTGAACATAGGCCTACACACAGTTAATCCCAGAGCGGAGGAGGCAGAGCCACAAGCTAAGAAAGTGCAATAGGTAGGTATATTCTATCTTGTTAGGGAGTGGCCTCATCGCTGTTTAGGATTCATCTAGCATGTGCTAGGATTTTCTCTATGTTCTTCTAATCCCTATGTATTAAAAGCTCTACGTAACCGTACTTTAAATTAAATATATTGGGTGATAAAGGGTCTGAAACACAGGCCAAAAAATCTAGACTTACAAGATTTAAAAAGAGACAACAATAAGAAAAACATGCAGGTGTGAAAGAGTAAGGGACAACACGTCCTGCCCCTTACTGTGTAGCAGGTTATATTTGAACCCAAACTGTCAATTTGGTAGTAATAGTGACAGTTTGTTTGAGGTACATCGTTTTTCTTACATGTTGGTGGAAAAAAGACAGACTGAAAGTGCTAAGTCTTTGCGGCCTGTTTAGGTTCGAGTTCCGAAGATATGCCAAGCTCAACTTAAACTGTCAGTTGTATATCAAATGATGCCAGTGATCGCCAACCCGCCTGCCAAGCGTGGCGATTACTGGCATTTCACCCCAAATGACGGATCTCATTGGGGGAGGCCCTCGTCCAGCAGTGGACGTTATGTGGCTGATGATGATGATGAATGTATATCAAATACGGAATAACCAGTTCCAGTAGACCTGTAACAACTTCTGTATAAGTAACAGCTCGTTTATTGGTGCGGGGCATGGTGTATGTACAGCGTCTACCTAGTTTCATTAGTTCAGCGTCTAAATATATCATCACCCAAGAAATCACACGCTTGATTCCCCTTTCACGCGGTGTATAGGGCGAAATATATCTATTCTTTTTTTTGTGCCCATAACCAGCACCGGTTTGACGGTTGTATTAATTTTACACAATTTCATTAGTAACATTGTTGCATAGGTTATTACACTTACCTACTTACACAATTATATATTCCAGTAATTTACCACGTATATTGTTATGTATCATTAATATTACTTCACAATGTATTGCGTAAAATGTCTTAAAACTCTATACATTGTTAACAGTGTAATTGTGCGTAACAAGTAGTTAATTTAATTATCAATTAAGTAGGTATATCATATTTTGTAACGTGTCTAGATATGTTGTTCAGAACCTATCACCTATCATTGTTATTAAATTCAATTACTTACTTTTTTATAGATATTGACTGTGCTGACCCTACATTGATAAACGGTTTTCTTTATTTACAGATCTCGTGTCACAGTGTTAGTTTTTTTTTATAAAATAAAATACTCTTTACGCCTTTTAATCCCAAAGAGGGATAGGCAGCGGCACTTGCTAAAGCAAATGCCCACGGTTCAGCAAGCGTATTTAACCCAACGTGACAGGGGGTGAGCCCATCGCCGTTATAGGGTTCACACACCTTGTGGTGTGCGGGTTTCATCAAGATGTTGTCGTTCACCGTACAAGCGTTGCGATGCGTACATAGGCTCTGAAAAAGAGTCCTATTGGTACACATCCAGTAGCCGGACTCGAACCCACAACCTTCCGGTTACAAGACGAGAAGAAGAAGACTGGACCACAGACGCTCAGCTCGCTATTTTTTTATTATTAATTTTTTACAGGCATAGGCTAAACCTTAACAATATCACAGTGTTAGTGGTTGCCATCTCTACTCCACCTCTTTTGTGGTTATCTCATGGATGCCGTTGTCATCCAAATTACCTCCGAGCTCTGGTTTTTTTTTACGACCGCCATTTTGGAAAACGATTTTGATCAATTGAGCCAACCGAACCTGTATCCGCCATAGACGTGACATTTGAGAGCAATTACTACAAGGACTCAGACGACGAGACGGCTCCCAGCGTCCGTAACTTTTATCGATGAACATTTAATAAAATACGTCTACTGCGAGTAATAGGTCTACCAGGATCTGATGGCAAAAAAATAAATTGACGCCACATTTCCTCGAAATTTCTGTTAATAGGTGACATGTTTTTGTTGTCATATGAAAATCGCTTATATACTTTTTTGCCATCATCAATGTGTGTAATAATAAACAACCATCCTGCCTGATGTTAAGCAGCGATACGATCTATAGCTAAACTAGATTATCTTGGCTTCAGAACATCTAAGCTGACTTGGGCTTTCCTCTACGGTCAGAAGTTACCACGCTAAATGTCACACTAGCGAACCGCAGGTCCATCCGTGCGGTGCCCAGAATTTCCGGGCATAAGAATAGGACTTAGGTTTTCCCTTGCCTGTCGTAAACTGAAAGCGCCCCTGAGTGGCGACGGCGGTATCGTGGTGACCCTAGTACCGCCGTACGACATCGTGAGCTGGGGGTGCTTTGATCATCCCGATTCTGGTAATGATCCGCGAGGGCCTAGCGCGGCTGGGGCCACCCTTGGCCCAGGCTGCCGGGAGCCCCGACAATAACGCGGGAATCGGTCACCGTGGGGTTTTAGTGGGTGCGAGTCCCAATAACCCCGCCGCTGTCCCCGTTAGCGGTGGGGTATCCATAACGGACTTCCCCACGATAAAAAAGGTCCCCCGTGCAAGATGGTTGTGCAACCGGGATAAAAGCTAAGATCGGAATAGATCTTAGATAAATTTCCCTAATATGCTTTCCTAGGGAATTCACGAAGATAGTTTTTTATTTTATTGTCGAAAGACAATCCCGGGACCAAATCTACTAGAATAGATGTTCGCACATGGATTGTTCACACATTGAACAATGACTACACTTAACACGACAGTCTTAACCAAAGCACGGTATAAAAGCACATTCTAAAGCTGAAAATGCATACTCATACAACACAGAGCTTAAAGTCGAAGATGAAATTATACACATATTTTTAATAAATTGTCTTTTAAGTTTGTTTAAATGTCTTTGCACACCAGTGGCCAAAGTGAACTTACAGGTTTAATATTTTTTATTATTCTGCAAACTGGTCTGGTCAGTATATATATTTATATTTAAATTGAATAATAATTTACCATTTCATACACAGCTCTACATCATCTTACTAATATTATAAATGGGAAAGTAAGTTTGTTTGTTCCGCTTTCACGCCGTAACAACTGAACGGATTGCTTTGAATTTTTTTAGAAGTATAGTGAGAAGTCCGGTTTAAATAATAGAGTACTTTTTATCCCGGAAAAAATGATATTCCCGAGGGAATACAAAAATATTCCTTTATACCGCAATAAAACCGAAGTCCATGCGGGCGAAGCCGCGGGCGAAAAGCTAGTATATAATAACTTTAAAGAAAGAAGAACCATCTTCCAATAAAGTATGAAAACTTTTGTGATTTTCTCATGGATGCCGTTATCATCCAAATCGGTTCACCCATTGAAAATTTTGAGGTCTGGACCGATCGCTTGTGCGGGTCGTTTTTTGTTGACGGGGGAGAATCCCTTCGGATTCCCCGTCGTCTGCGGGGCGACGGAAATATGTGGTGTCCACTAAAAACCCCCCGGAGAATTCTCCGCGCGATGAGCCGGCGTCCCCGGAACACCATGAAGAGTAAGTATAAAATCCAGGGGGACACCTGCCGCGCAGGGCCCGCTGTAGGATGGAAAACGGGTTCTCTACCCTGAGGGGAGGAACTTGTGGTTGGGCGGGTCCTGGCGCAATTTTTCCGAGTACTTCCAGGACCCGCCTAGTAGGTATACGACGTGAAAGTCATCATGGGGGTTTAGTTTAATTGTGTACCTCCTCAATTTTTTAAGGCGGTTCAAAATTTGGTGGTTATAAACGATGCATTTTTACTACTGTGTCTTATCTATTAGCGATTAGATAAGATACAGTAGTAAAATGTCCATGTCACAATGTTAGTTACCGTACTCCTCCGAAACGGCTTTACCGATTTCTACCAAATTTTATATGCGTATTCAGTAGGTCTGAGAATCTGCTACTATCTAATTTTTATGCATCTACCAGTTGTATTTCTCCCAATACACGGGATACAAAGGCACTTAATATGGCAAAATAAATGTTTTCCGGAACAGCTAGTATGTGTATATTATTTATTAAAAAGGTAATAATTATTTGTAGAAGGATATTCAAGTTCATGAACAGATTTAACCCTTAATCAGACAAGGTTGGGTGTTTTTATGATGGATTTTGGACTCTATTAACGTTTGTTATTCTAATTACCGACTCCATAACATAAACCCGGGTGAAGTTTATTATAAAATATAGCTTTTAGTTGTAAAGCTAGATTTGGTGAATTTATTGTTTACTGTTTAAATAGACAAGTGTCCCTTATGTGATATCTTCCCTGAAATCTTTAGATAATTCCAGTGAAGACATTCAATAAGGTTCAAAGTATGTGTTGGTTAAGTGGCAGTATAATAGCCTTGTTTGATTAAGGGTTAACGATGGACTAAGCACGTACGTAGATATCACTAGCACCTATAGGTATTATTAAATTGTAACGTTAGAAATGGCCTCGATAACCTTGATTGAGCCGCACTTAGTTGATTGTTTGTTAATCAATACAAACTGAGTCCCAATCAACCTACCTTTTTTTTTGTAGAGCATATGTGATTTTTTTTGTAAAACTGTCAACCAAGTGTAGGATAGTACACTCGGGAACAATGAAATCAACTCATTTTATTATTGCAACCAGTAGTATACTGAGTCTATTTCATTGCTCCCGAGTGTTTTAATAAATTAACCTTAAAAACCTAGACAGCAAAAACTTGTTTATTCAAAGTTACCGATATTTAATGTAGGTACGTATGGCTACATTTGTGGCTTATATTTATATACATATATATATATGTATATATGTATAGGTACACTTCACGCCTTTTAAACCCAAAGCGCGGTAGGCAGAGGCGCTTGCTTCATATTTAGTTTAACTATAAGTTGTTTGAAACGGTATACTTCGGGCAAAATTACGGAAGACTGTTTTTAAATTAAATGATGGATATAAATTGTTTATCATCAGTTAGCTATACCCTTGTAATAAATAAACTATTTACTACTCGCCGAAAATATCGAAGACTTATTTTTATTCAACAGATGTCTCTTTCAGGAAAATTCAAATGGCGTTTAAACAAAATTTATAATTTAAAAAAAAAAAAACACTTCAATCTTTACCTACTACTAGGTCTTTACGATTTTTTTCGGATGTTCTCCTCGATTTGTCTGTTCTTCAATCATCAAACCCTAATTTCCTTATCATTTGAAATATTTTCTTTCCAATAAAATAAATCATCAAAATTTATTTATAAGCGACGAAGTTATGACATAAAAAAGCACCTCCTTTTTTAAGACGCATAAAAACAAAAACTAAAGCAACAAACAACTTGTTGTTATGAACATCGCTTCGCCATTCAGAATGAACCGATTCATTGTCTCTGTCTGCCCTTAAATAGGATTACCTACATATGTGCGTGCGTGCGATACCAATTTATTATAGCCCGGAAATAACAATACGTAAATTCTTATGCTACCATTCAAGTGAATATGAAAACTCACCAAAAAATAAAGCAATAAGTAGAGCACTATTTATAAAAGTTCATGAAATATTAACATTAACAAAAACATTGAATTTTTTCAACATCAAGAGCACAAACGCACGTCCGCACTCGTCAAGTGCTCAATTCATACTGAAACTGAAACGCATGTGAAAATAATCTATTCGTGTCGCGGTCCAATGTGGAACGCAAGAGAGAAAATGCGTTTCCTAAATCGAATAGTTAATCAAGATTTATGAGAATATAGTTCACCTGGAGGTAATCTGCGCAAGAAAACAAGTACCTACCGAGTACTGAACATCATTCAACAACTTTCATGATATTTGTCTCAAGTAATGTTTCAGTAGGAATATATGTAGAAGCAATTACTATTTTTATGTCTGGTTTATCAATATGTTCGTGGAACTTGAAGATATCAGAAAATATTGGCTGATAACCCTGCCATTAAAAAAACGGGAAGTGTTCCCTCCGGAAATCCTTGACTGTGGAATAAAAAAAATTGGATCAATATAGGTGGATACGGCTATTATATCATCAAACTATTTAGATAACAAAATAGTCGCAAATCAATATTTTTTATAACAGGTACGTAATAATATTCAAATTTTAATTCGTTGTTAAACTTTTTATGAAATTAATTCTAATAAATCTAAATACAAATCATTCTAACTAATCAAAACTCAAGTGCCTCTGCCTACCCCGTTTTTTATTAAAAGGCGTGAATGTATTATACATACGATTAACGTGGTTTTTCAAAATATTATTGAAACTATTTAAAAATAGATATAAAGTATCTACTTATGTAGATTTTGGCATAGTTTTGAGGAGAGCCACGTATTACTTATTACTGCCATAAATCGATAAATAACTCTATTACATGAGTATTAAAGTCATATTTTATTTGAATGTATTTGTATATAGGTACCTACATTTTATTTGTGCTTTACATTTTCATGGTTTGAGTCAATATCGGTGTGCAATATTGGCCTGTGTCAAGGTGATGTATGTAATTAGTCGTTTTTTAAATTAATTATCTGTGAGAAATGAGGACAGTGAGAAAGGACATTCAAACAATAGAGCTAATGGAAGGAAGCCCTTGCATTATTCAGTCAGTACCGTATTTAATGCAACACTCTTGGGGACACCTTACTAAAGCCAATATAGGTTTGAAAGTGTTGACGTTATAATTTCGTAGTTAGAATGAAGTACGATCATCTACTATATAAAAAAATGTCGGATTTTCCTCCCTGACGCTATAACTCCAGAACGCACGAACCGATTTCCACGGTTTTGCATTCGTTAGAATTCTCGGGCTCCGTGAGATTTATAGCAAAGAAAATTCAGGAAAAAATTCAACAGAAAAGCGGGTAAACGAAACGAACATCTCGTGGCGAAACGGAGTTCACCGGGTTTGCTAGTATTATATATAATTATATTTATCAGTTATTTACTCTGCTTTTCAGCGCAGTTTTCGGCAAGCTAAAATGTAAATATCGCCAGCAGTTCTTGATCTATGGTTTACAAACTCGAGTTTTTTTAAATTTTGTTTGTATTAGGTGATATAACCTCTAGATTAATACAAACAGGAAGCCTCATATTGTAATGTCAGTTCCAGCCTTGTTATTGTATTATAGAGACTAATTTTATTTTCACTTCCACAGAAAAAATAGTTAATAATGGTAAATTTGAAATTTGGCGTTTTTCCGAAAATTATATGGTCGTATCGTGCTTTTGTTACGTAATCATGTCTTACTCAGGTATATGCTTCAGGATGTCAACATCTGATGCTGCTGTGCTGATGATGAAGCTACATAACTCCTTAACAGTTAGGTGTTGGGAGAATGTTCACAGATATTTCTGTCTATTATAATGTTTTTTTTTTTGGAAATGTTGGAACTCTTTTGTATGTTTTGTTCCTGATATAAATTAATGTGAAAAGATTGTCAAGTAAATGTGTAAATGTTGTTGTTGTCAATAAAAACCCGAAGGGAAAAGTCGCTCTGTTTTAATTATTTAAGTTTATATTAATTTTGAGGGAAAGAGCGATTGGGGGACAACCACCGCTGCTGCTCGGTGGTTTATAGTGGCCGATTTCCGTATATTTTTCATAGGAATAAAGATAATTACGTGGTCCCATGATGAGGAACTCAGGGTGCGATGATGGCAAACCCGACAAATCTAGGGAACTTAAAAAAAATCTAATGACCGGGCGACTAATACTGATCAAAGTCGATTGTTTTTTTATTTAAAAATATTTGAAAATCAACACCGTGTGGAAACCAAATGCTTAATGGGCTGCTATACGTCTCAGCTGGTACAAGCGCACTCGGTCTAAAAAAACTCTTAGCTAGATATTTCACCGGTCTCACAGTCCTTTCCTCAGACCAAAAACAACTAGACTTGCAATGCTATACTGACGTTTAGAATAAAACGAGACAGCGATATGGAAAACATATAGGAATGAAGGAGTAGGAAAAATACCCTTCTGTCCCTTACCGCATATTAGGGTAAACCTTTATGCAAACTGTCAAAATAGTATTAAAAATAGTATTAAAAATGACAGTTTAGATCCAGAAGTACATAATTTTCCTTATATTTTCGTGGAAAATAGACAGACTGAGGGTGGTACGCGACTTGCGAGTCTAGTTGTGTTTGGTCTGAGATCTTTTCACATGCGATATTCATGATGGAACCAGAAACGAACGTAATGGGAATTTTCAATGACGCGAGAAGGTACCTAGTTATCGACGGTGCCAATTTGTTCCATTTCGCATGTAAAACGGAAATATAATTACTTATTCGAAATCTATACCAACCTAGATGTTAAAAATATTATGACTCAAAAGTCCATAAACGTTCAAACGTATCGTATCGTTGGAGGAGGAGGAGGAAGACAAAAAAAAATGTGACGAAATAGGTCACGTTAAATGGTGACTATAGGTAGTCTGTTCATTTCACCGAGAGAAATTATGTAAACAAACAAAAATGTTGTTATTTATAGTGTAAAAGTTTCTACAGCTTTGTTTAAAAGAGGTAAAATCACCGTTAATTAGGTAAATTATGTAGTATTACACAGAATTATTTGAAATATTAACTAATACACTGGAAATAGAAATACGTCATATAAAAGATATAAAATATTTTTTTTAAAATAATTCATTTTTAATTATCTGAACTCGCCATAAAAATGTGCCTCTTTTCATCTGAGTTTCCTAAAGTGTGCATAAGGAAGGTGGTGGTTTGACATAACTTTCAAAAATATTTTTTTTCAAGAAGCAGTTTACTATTAGGCAAGTCTCATTTTGAATATCATGCATGACCAGCTGTGCAGCATGTCATTGTTAGTTATGTTCCTCACTTTTGATTTAGACGTTTGTTATTACATGGCCTCGCCGTCGCACTGCATTAAAAAGTTGAAGAATCACTAAAAGTGTGTTTACACAAATTCTCTCCGTGAAATGAACAGACATAGGTAGGTGGAGTAAGTTGATAGTTCAAAAACTTTGAAAAACGCTGGTTTTGTTTTTTACCTAATTTCTCCGGAGATAATGAATGGACTGAATGGGAAAAAAAAAAATTAATGTCTAATGACATGCATAATGACTTTCAACTTTAGCCTTTAGAGTGGAAGACCAACCAGATTCTTGGCCGACTGTATATAAAGGTCGTTTTAAAACAAAACGTAGGTAATTCGCCTAATGTGACAACATGTCGTAAAGAGACGTGACTCTAAATAATAATATGCTCTTTGAGACAAAATACACACATCATTTTTACAATAAAGAACATTTTTTTTGTGACAAACCATGATAGGGCATGACAACGAGCCAAAGTTCATGGCTCTCTTTTTTTATAAGCGAATTTCCTATTATTTCGTATTGTAAGTACCTACATACTTTTTGTCACGTGATTTACGCTACGTTGCGTGCGTGAGTACTAACTGCTGTATTTAACTTTTTTTTAACGTAAATAAAAGATGTACCTACCCAGGCGATGTATAATACTACGATATTCGATTTTTTGAGCGTTGCTTTGAAACTGCTTATGAAAATAGACAGAAAAATACGATACCCGTATTTTTACTTTTCGCGTTAAGTTTTTCATTATGATAATGGAATTTATCTTTAAAGCCATAAACGTTAGTAGGTACAGCAATTCTTATACGTCTGTGTCTATCTCATTGGGGATACCCTCTACCTACAAAAAAAATAATTTGCTACTTTCTTTTTAATAGAAAACACTTCCATTGAACTTTTTCATCATATTTTGTAATCAAAACCGGATGTGTTTCTTTTTGAGAGATTTATTAATTGAAGTCCTATCTATAGACAGAATTACTGATTGACGTCCGACATACCTAAGCCAAATTAAACAAAAATAGCAAGGATATTTTTCTTCTTACAGCCGTGTTTCGCGTATGAAATGCTGTTTTATATTTTATTAATTTTCTCAAGAATATGCAACTGAAAATTATAATAAATCTATTTTTAGATGAGGATTAAAAATGAAAGAAATGGTATTTTTAAGGGGGTCAATTAGCCTAATAATTATATATTATTCTGATGTTGTTATAATTACTATAAAGTTAAATGGGGAATTTTCTTGGACGATTTTCTGACAGGTTTTCGAGCGGAGAACTGTCATTACTGTTATACTTTCCAATTGTATTGTATCTATAATAATAATAAATAAATAAATAAAGAAATAAATAAATTAAATCCCCATTAAAATCCGTTTTGAAGTTTTTTTTTTGGAAAGAGTAACAAAAAATAAATACATACACTTCACGCCTTTAATCCCAAAGAGGGGTAGGCAGACGCACTTGCTAAAGCAAGTACCCACGGTTCACCAAGCGTATTTAACCCAACGTGACAGGGGGTGAGCCCATCGCCGTTATAGGGTTCACACACCTTGTGGTGTGCGGGTTTCATCACGATGTTGTCCTTCACCGTACGAGCGTTGCGTTGCGCACATAGGCTCTGAAAAAGAGTCCCATTGGTACACGTCCAGTAGCCGGACTCGAACTCGGGACCACCCGGTTACAAGACAAGTATCCGACCAACTGGACCACAGACGCTTAAAGAGTAACAAACATCCACAAATCCAGATAATATAAAATTGGACTAGTGTACTCAACAAATGATGTCCAATCTTAACGTAGAAGTCTTTGGGGGAGGCCCTGGTCCAGCACTGGACGTCACGTGGCTGATGATGATGATAATTCATTAAAATTTCTCGTGCAAAATAACCTTTTATTGACATTCATGTACACAAAAATGAATTAGACATATTGATGCAGCCATTCTCGTCGTATTCTGGGCTTAGCAACACATAATTAGTTATTCATTTTTTTAAATACTACTAGGACTCGACACACGTTGTTCTGTCTTAAATGTGAATATTAATTTCGAATTAGTATAATTTCTCGCGCTCTGTTCTCCGCTGTTCTTATTATTTTCGTTTAGAAGTATCTTCTCCTGACATTAATTTGAAGGACAAAATAAGAATTAGAGAGTGGGTCGAGTTATGTAACATTTAGATATACATAGATATTATTTTATATTATAAAATGTGACCCTAACCCGTTATTATCCAACTAGCTGTATTCTGTAGGTCGTCCCGTTTCCGTTGAAATTTTGGAATATTACATAGGTCCTAGCCATTTGCCCTAATCCAGGTAATAATCTATCTCCCGAGTTTCGTACAAATCCGTAAAACCCGTTTAGTTTAAACACACATATCTTAAGTTTAAATAATATATCACAAACTTCAGCATATGTTCATAATGTTAGTCAAAATCTTGTATCTCTTTATGGGCCAATGTTGTCTGAAATAAATAAATTTTATTTTTATTTATTTTATAATTTTGTTAATATTCACATCGACAACCAACTGGATGTAAATGCACAATGGTGACGGCCCCGCTATGACGCCCACGACTCCGGCCGGTCGCAGGGAATGGGGAATTAAAACGCATCGCAGTACTGACACTCCTCTACACCTGTTGCACCACCACACCGAGGGCACAACTGGTAGTGGCGGCCCCACATAACCACGGAGGATGAGAACGGCGGCGCTCCGTCAAACCGACTGTCATCTCCCACCGCGATCTTCACTTTTAGCGCCAACACAGTGAGTTCTTCATAATTTTGCCTTGGTAACTAAGTCGCCACGACTAGTTGGGAAACCACAAAGGTGGCCAATGTCTAAAACTATTGTATGATAAGTTTTACCAATACAATAAACAATGGCAACAAGAAAACAATGTAACACATAGATAAACAATATGATAGAATATTTTAAAGTTTCTTTGTCGCATAACTTCGTTTCAAATGTGTAGTTTTCGGTGTAAGAATGGGACGGTGGTTTTTCCATTACTGTTGTAGGTAAGAGGTTACCAAAGGGCAGAGGGGCTCGGTGTAAAATCCCTCTCTGACGAAGATCAAACCCGCGATAGGTTGGTTCGCAGCGACGCACTAGCAACAAGTGCTGATCGCACCTTAATAAACTTATTTTTCCTGTTTCTGACGCATCCAAAGACAAAGGTCAGGATGTGCTTTCACCAAGGCTGCGGGAAAATACAAAAGGTTAAATTACCCATAAGATTGTTTAACTGTTAATAATAAGCTAAAGCTAACATTTTTAAATACTTACCTGTACATATCGGATGAAGTTCAGAACGAAATAAATTTCGACCTTCATACATCAAGTACAATCATAATATGATCGAGTGTGTATGGGGAGTAAAAGATTTTCGTTCCCGGGCATTGAAATCTGCCGAAATGGCCTCTGAGTGGTCTACAGAAACAATAAACTTCGACTTAAAAGGGTATTTCAGAACCGCCCTGCACCTCATGATTTTTAGCAAATGAAATGTTCATATAATATGGTTATCCTCCCTGTTTACGTAAAACAACTTGACTGAAACGTCGAATCAAAAGTACTACTTACATACTTACACTTTTGCTTACCACATTTATGTATTCTCCGAATGTTTTCTAGGTCAGTACATTATGTAGGTAGGTAGCATCAAATTTATTCACATTAAACCTAAATAACAGGACGTACCAATGTTGATACAATATAGTGTAGAGTAGGTAGAGTCTCCGGTAGGCCTCAAGTACAGTGTAGGTAGGGTACAAAATTTGTAGTTCTCAGTACTACATGGCATTAGTGTCAATCAACCAATTTTAAAACCAACAATTCAGCGAAACCTCAACCGAACACGCATTTTACAGTTGATAAAAATAACAAGAGGAAGAAATATAATAAGTTCTCAATTAAGGAATTGATATCGTCATAGATTCTGCCATGTTCGTAAAATAACACTAACATTTCAATCAATCATGAATCATGTTGAATGTGTGACTTATTACGTGTGCTGTGCACGTTTCATCCATTATTGTTTATGAAACATACACAAGTTATAGTGTACAAGTTTTCAACGACGATTTATGAGGTCATTGCCTTGGAATATATTCAATAGGTATGACATACCTACAGACAAACATGATTGAGTTTCCTGTGTCAATGTAACCTACTTGTAATGTTCTTGTTGTTGCGATCCTAAGGCATCCCAAATGTGCAGAAGGCCTTAACAAGCTCACGCATGCGTTCCTGTCTTCATCAACGCACTGGTCTCACTCCAGCTCTCTCCCGCGACGAACAGTTCACTCTCGGTAGTTCACTCTCCCGCCACACGAAAATACCTTATAAATCCCATTCGTTAACTTCAGTATTTTTTACTTTCCCTCTCATAGACATTTAGTCGTCTCATAATCTAAAGACTTATAAATATAAATAAATAAATAATTTATAAATATTTTTTTTTACAACAACAACACACACATTGCCTTCATCCCATGTTAAGTAGCTAAAGCACTTGTGTTATGGAAATCAGACAACGAAATGTACTTACTTAAATACTTTTTTTCTTTTTAATACATACTTATATGTATAAATAAAACACCCAGACACATCCAACAAGTACTTTAAAGCTCATCACCTAAGCACCTGCCAGCGGTGGGAATCGAACCCACCGCCCTATGGAGCAGAGGCAGACATGCTGACCACTACACCAACGGGCCCGTCATTTGACTTACTTTACAAGATAGAAATTGCATGTCCCATATGTAAAATTTTTCATATATTGCGTGTAATATAAAACTACCCGAGCACTTACCTTAGTAACGTTGTTGGGCTCGTGAATGTAGTAAAAGTTGTTAGTCTTGATGAGCGTATTGCTCGGGGTAGTTATATACGCAGTAGGTGATCATACTGATGTACTTAATAAATTCTAAGTAATGCTTAGTTATAGGTACAAAATTCTTATGTCGCCAATTGCTTCCAAATTTTTCCGAACCGGACCGATGTAAAACACATAATATTATCTGCAATTTGTTTGTTACAAGATGTGAATAAATTCACAAAAAAGTTTCTCTAAACATAGCGACAATATTGCTACGCCAATTTATGAATGTATATATCTATCTAGTTATTTTTTGTTACATAGTCAGTTGTTTAACAATTACTTCAATGTTATTGTCATCACTTCTCTAGGTACCTTCGTAAGTACCTAGGTACTGTATTAATTAGTAAAACAAATGTCACCGCAGTTTTTAGGTCACTCTATAATGTAAGAATGTGCATCAAGACATTTTCTCGTTGAATGTTAATAATCATGTAGTTCCCAACATAATTTAATACAAGCTATGTCTGTTTTTTTTTCTGATGATTTTGTACTTTACCCAGCTCAGGTGGCTATGAAACTACATAGCTAGCAGTTTTGTATAAAAATAATATAACATTATTTTTGCAAAAGAAATGAAAGGCAAGCTTTTTTATTGTACCTACCTAGATGCTATTTAAAAACCTACCAAGTAAAACAATTAGTGCAAACAAGAAAAAGATCTAAGTTGTAAATAAAGTTACTTACGTAAAACGTTGTGTTACATGACACGCGAAAGTACATAGTATTGACGATGCTTATAAAAAATATATATGGCATGAGTGGATGTGGAGTAACTTATATAATAGAACGAGGAACGATAATATAATACCCACTGTTCACCAAGAAATGGGGATGAAAATATTTTTTTGCGTTGCCCTCATTGTCGCCATAGTAAAAGTTATGTCATATTGCCGAGCCCAACAACGTTTCTAAGATTGCTCGAGGTACTTTTAGACTCTGTATAGCAATAGAGAGCAAGAACAACTTCCGTACTATTTCCTGACAGTGTGCTTCAGGCAGACTATAGGAGATATTACTTTTCAGGAAAAATAATAGTTCCGATTTTTATAGTTCCCTTCGATTAATCTGGCCTATCATCATTAAACCCTGACTTACTTATCATGAGACCACTTTTGAAATATCTACTTTCCAACAAAAAATAATCATTAAAATCAGTTCGCAATCGACCAAGTTTACCGCGAACAAATATAAAACCTACTTAGGTATCTTATTAAGTATATGGTCGAATTGTGAAAGACTCCATTTTTGAAGTGAATTAAAAATGACGTTTAGACTAAAGCGAGAAAAACTTACGAAAAATATGGAGGAGTGCAAACGGGACAGCTGAAGGGCTATCTTGAAAGTCTTGTTGTGATCATCATCGTCGATATTGTCCTCGTGGGAGGCAGCTCCTAAGAGCTCCCTGGAGCCCTTACCCTTAGCTTATCTTGGTCAACACGAACTACCATATTATAACATCATTGTCACTAAACAGAGTTCAAATGTGTTAAAACAAATTATACGTAATGAGCGCCTGAATTTATAATTTAGCAATTTTTTTATCAAGAACGGTAAATTAAGAAATTGATTTTGTCGTATCTGAATATCAGGCTCTATGTAGAGATCCGTTTCAGAGTCAGGTCAGAAATGAGAAATGTCCCTGGATATCATTCTCCATCAATGATGACGGAAATTAGTGGAAGTAAGAATTTGATATATTTTTTAACTAGGTAGGTAGTAGGTACCTACATATGCGTATGGTACGCATATGTAGGTACTTGATATGTCTGTATGTATTTGATATGACGGCTTTATTTCTCATAAGTGGATGTTTAAAATATCTGGTGGAAAGTACATAAATGCGTATTACCTTTGCGGAATGACTGTCTTTCCTGCGCAGTATAGTTTGGCTGGATACTACATAATTGGCAAACGTGCTTCATCATAGACCACAACGCAGCGTAACAGTCAGAATGTTGTTCAGGTCTTCCTATACTCAATGTGACTTACCAATAATGGCGGATTTGCTATTTCGAAGATATACAAAGCTCAACTTAAGTTGTCAGTTATATGTCAAATACGCAATAACCAGTTCAAGTAGACCTGTAGTAACCGTTGTGTAAGTGACAACGCGTTTATTGGTAAGGGGGAATAACTATACCGAGTTTAAAAGGACCACGAGGAATGGTTTGTGAAAGGTTGATTTTTGGTATGGAGATAAAAGAGGTACTACTTTTTTTCATATCCCTATAATATACATTTTTTGTCTAGATGGTTGGATTTGTGTAGTATGGGGACGAAATTTCTTTATCATTATCCCGCATTCTCCTCAGAGCAATAGTTGTTTGTTCATGATGAGCCCAACAACGTTTCTATGTGCTCGGGGTCCTTTATACGCAGTATAATGTAAATCAAATAGCAATGGATTAGTAGTAAACACTGTATCCATGCTTACCTGTTATGTGGCCAATAAATTGTCACGAGCTCAATACATTTTTAGATTGTATTGGACTCGTTACACAACATAGTTTAGACGGCAAAAGATTTAGGGTAGGGTGGTAGCTCTGAAAAGATGAATTCTTGAAACGACGAATGTAGACGCATTTATTTTGCCGTTATTTATGGTGTTTAGACTTTATACTATTTAGAAACGAGCGGCCCATCCCGGTTTCGCACGACTGCAATGCTGAAACTAAGTGTTTCTCCTCTATACAGAATGAGTTTTCATAATCTGAAAAACGTACAAACGAAGTGGGGTATAACTAGGCCCTATTTTATTGGTAAAAAAATGCTCAAAAATATCCTGAATTACAATAAAAATTACAGCCTTTTTTTATATGCCCTCGAGAACTAGTTCGGTTAATAAATCATAACTCTGGAACCAGTTGTTATTTCGCTATGAAATAAAGCATTTATTTTAGTAAAGCTAGGTAACACTTGATGCTCATAAAATAACAAAACAAGTCTCAAGAAGCTGCGCAAGTTTGGACACATGATGGGCAAAGAGGAGTCTCCTAATTGCCTGTCTTGTGGAGTTTTCGATGACGTACAACATTTTCTGATGGATTGTGTCCGGAATGCCGGTAAAAGGCACGATTTAGTGCAATAATTCTCCCTAAACCAATATGATGTGGGAATTTTCAGTATTTTAGCATTTCCAACATTTCCAACGATTGTTGTTTAACTTTAAAATATCAACTAGGACGGTGGTCAAACGCTTGTTCATAGTGATTAAAAAAAAACCTGAGAACTTATAAGTATTGTGTAATGTTTAGTTATATTGTATTGTAAGATATAGGAAATTGTTAAATTTAGCTATAAGGGTATAATGGGACTGGCATGGTCACTATGTGCACCAAAGTCCCCAAATAAATAAAGATTAAAAAAAAAAGTCTCAACAATATATAATATTGAGACTAACAAGTTTGTTGAAATTTCGCTTATTTTACGGTGACTTAAAAAAAAACAAAAAAAAAACAAATTTTATAAGCATTAATTCGACGATCAACAACTCGATTATTGCGTTTTCAACTACCCCGAGTCGAATTGTGTGGTCTATTCCTATCTTAACAATGCCGTGCCGTTTAGCGTATTGTTACGATAGATAGGCACATACTTTACATAATAATAATACCGATAAATCAAGGTAAAGTACAACAATAAAACCATTTAAGACAGTTAAGATTTATTTATTATTTGAAACATAAACACTTAATACAATCAATGCATCCAGTGCTCAAATCATGTCAGGGGCCTCGTGGAACGCACTCACCGCCGCTTCAGGACTTGTAAATCTTGAACCTCGAAGTTTATCTTTAGTTTTAGGAAACAAGAAAAAGTCGCATGGTGCAAGGTCTGGACTGTAAGGCGGATGTGTCATAAGTTGTACTTTTTCACTCTTCAAATACGCATTCGTCAGCCGGGCGGAGTGCGCGGACGCGTTGTCGTGGTGAAGGACTACATCGCTCCGAGGACGCTTTTCACGAACTTTTCCTAGAACTATGGGCAAACATTTGTTTGTATACCAATCCGCGGTTACTATCCTCTGATCTTCAAGTGCTACCGTTGCATAATGGCCTGTTTTTCCCAAAACACGCGGCAACCATTTTCTTACCCGTGCTTCGACTTGTTTCGTCACCTGTCACGATATTATACACAGCCAATGATTGCCCTCCGTCATACTTTGCTATCATTTCACGGAACCAATTCATGTGTAGTCGTTTTTGATCTTTTATCAAATCGTGCGGTATCCATCGACTGCATAACTTCCTTACGATTAGATGTGCATGTAAAATAGTTTGAACTTGACTTATTCTGAACTTGACTGTGGTCCAGTTGGTCGGATACTTGACTTGTAACCGGGAGGTCGCAGGTTCGAGTCCGGCTACTGGACGTGTACCAATGGGACTCTTTTTCAGAGCCTTTGTACGCAACGCAACGCTCGTACGGTGAAGGACAACATCGTGATGAAAACCGCACACCACAAGGTGTGTGAACCCTATAACGGCGATGGGCTCACCCCCTGTCACGTTGGGTTAAATACGCTCGGTGAACCGTAGGTACTTACATTAGCAAGTGCCTCTGCCTACCCCTCTTTGGGATTAAAGGCGTGAAGTGTATTTATTTTTATTTATTTTATTTTTTATTTATTCATTCTAATCCCTACTGCAGTCAGAATTTTCTCACAGGCAATTTTTTTATCAGTCATAATTAATTGTCTCACAGTGTCTATGTTAGTGTCGGTAACCGCTGTTTTTGGCAGACATTCACGAATGTCATCCTGGAGGTGTCTCCGTCCACGTCTCAACTCAGCAAACCACGCATACACAGAGCTACGAGACGGGGCTTCATCACCAAACGCTAGTTGAAGTCTCTGGCAACTCTCTTGTTGATTTAACCCACAACGAAAATGATAAAAAATCATAGACCGAAAATTTTCACGCGTTAATGTCCGCAACAAAATTTCAAAACAATACAAAAATCAAAAAACAATAATAGTCATGGAATTCGAAAAAAAACATAATCCGTAAGAGTTCTTTTTTCATTGTTTTTTCGTATCTGGCCAATTCCAGAAACTTACAGTATGCCCTGTCGTACAGTTTCACAATGAGCCGTCTTATGAAACATACAATAATGGAGTGATTAATATAAAAGTACCTGGACGACCGAGCTTCGCTCGAAGTAAAAAAATCGATTATTTTCCTTCGATTTTTTCATAACCCCATCTCTAGTTACTTCAAAACCAAAACGTCCCCCGCACCATCCTACGTATAGCATAGTATTACTACTCGGCAATAGATGTCAGTAAGAGTCGTATTAACAATTTGAGCAATTTTTCATGCCCAAAACACGGTTGGAAAGATGTTTTCTAAAAATTAAACCTAGCTAGATCGATTTATCGCCCCCAAATCCCTCTACATACCAAATTTCATGAAAATCGGTGCAGCCGTTTCCGAGATTCCAATTATATATATATTCATCATATTATGGTTTTGATCATACCGTAGTGAAATGGTTTAACAGTCACCGAAAACAACAGGTAGTTATACGTAAAAGTGATGGGAAAGAGCTGAAATCACAACTTGAGATGGTTCCCAGAGGAGTGCCCCAGGGATCGGTTTTGGGGCCACTGTTATTCATTATATATAGTGCTGACATTATAACTAATCTTAACCATACTTCATTTCATATATACGCTGATGATCTGCAACTATACACCTCTTTAGACACGAAAAATCCAAAAAATGCTGTTGATGGCTTAAATAAAGATCTGGAGCAGCTCTGTCAGTGGTGCTCCAAAAACAATATGCTCCTAAATCCATCCAAGTCAAAGTATCTGGTATTGGGTTCCAAAAAACAGATTTCAGATATAAATAATCTAAACCCACAAATACTTTTAGATGGGAAAAAAATCGAGAGGGTTTATGAGGCACGTAACCTTGGAATAGTGATGGACAGTCAGTTACACTTTGAGCCATGTGATGACTATTGTAAAGAATTGTTTTTATCGTCTGAAGGTACTCTATGAAATACGGAAATATCTATCCGTGGGTATGAGGATTAAGCTTTGTGACTCCTTAATCCTTTCGAAGCTGAGCTACGGTATACCCGTATTTGGACCTTGTCTGTTACTTAAAACGCAGCGATTACTACAGCGTGTTCAAAATGCCTGTGCTCGCTTTTGCTTCCCTATTCCCCCACGAACACACGTTACTCCATACCTAAACCAATAAACCAACACAAGATTTTAAATATGCAAAACAGGGAGAAGTTATTTATTTATTTCGCTACACTTCTCTTTGGAGTTGTCAAGACCGGAGAACCTTCCTATCTTCATGAGAAGTTGTCATGGCGCCAGTCTAGACATGACAATAATATAACAGGTAACTCTCAACCTCTGCTGATGCAGCAACACAGGACGGCAGCTTTCCGTGGCAGTTTCAGATACCAGGCTACCAAGTGTTGGAACGATCAACCACCGCCCCTCCGGGGCAGTACATCTGTGGTTTCGTTTAAACAAAAAATGTATATCCTACTTTTAAATAAACAATGTCTTAGTTCGACCTGATAGTCTGATCCTAACTCACATGCACATTACCTACACACATGTTCATTCATCTCAACTCAACACTCACACATTTATTAGACTACTTACATATATATTATATTATACATATATTAGGCAATTATTTTGGGTATTTTTATTTATTTATTTAAAATTATTATTACAAAATATGTTTTAGATAATTTATGAAAGTGACTGTTGCGCACTCTGTCATCTCTCGGGTGTCGACAGAATACCAGCGTCGCAGGTAACTGTGACACAATGCTGAGTCGAAGCCCATTTTCTTCACGTGAATCACGGCACACGAGTAGCTATTTACTAATTCTACTGTAAAATCGACCACCTATTTTTTGTCTGTTGTTTTTATTTTATTTTGTGTTATTATTATTAGTTTGTTTCGTGTTACTATGTGCTTCATGTGATCTAAATAAATGTTTTATCTATCTATCTATATACAAGAATTGCTCGTTTAAAGATAAAGATTAAACAACAATAATTATAGGATACAACAGAATACAATTTTTAAAACTATTGTTATACATAGCTAATACAAATTTATATTTTAACATTTAACAATAATATTCCTACTAGATAAATAATTTTATATGTATTATCATCAAAAAAATAATGTATATTGCAATAATATGCTTTTGATAATAATATATTTCTCAATGTTATCTTAAACACATTGGGGTCTTTCATAGTCCTTATGTCTCTAGGAAGTTTATTATAAATTTTACGGGACATGCCAAAGACGCTTTTACTAACTAGAGCTGAGTCGTGTTGATCACACCACCATCCATATTCCTCGTGCCAAACCATAGTATTCATGGATGTTAGCGATGTGACGCGCAGGGAAATCATTTATTCGGTGCATCTTGAGGCTTAAAAGAGCACAGCCCAATCACCCTAAAATAAGCGGAATTTCAATAAATTAATTATTCTCCAAAATGTTTGTAACCTTGTCGAGATTGAGACTTGTTTTGTATTTTACGTGCATCAAATATTACCTAGCTTTATTTCAAGCTGATTTCAATATAAATATATATCAACTGGTTTCCAGTTGATACATCGCTATCAAATAAAGCTTATGATTTATTAACCGAACTTTTTTTTAAAACACATTGAACAAGCGTTTGACCACCATTCTGCCTGATGTTAAGCAGTGATGTGGTCTCGAGGGCATATAAAAAAATTAAAATACCTATCCGTAAACATTTTAAAATATGCCCAGTTTTTTTTTCAGCATTTTTTTTTCGATTAAATAGGGCCTAGTTATATATACTATACTCTACTTGGTTTGTACAGATTATGAAAACTCACACTGTAAGTATTATACATGTATTATACATATCAACCTTCCTCTAGAATCACTTCATCTATTTAATGCCCGATCCAGAGAGTCGAGCGAGAACTTCCAAGATCGGTGAACATGGTGTTTAAAAAAAGATGCCTTCGAAAGAATTCGTTCTCGAGGCTTCTCGCTAGAGAATGTCGATCTGGAATAAGAAAAACGCATTAAAAACCGTTACGGTGCCTAAGTATTAGGACGATTTTCGTTTATACTACGCATTGATGTATTTTTAACTAAAAAATAAGTACACTTCACGCCTTTTAGTTCTCAAGGCAGAGGCACTTGCGAAAGCAAATGCCCATGGTTCACCAAGCGTATTTAACCCAACATGACTGGGGGCAGGGGCGGTACGTCCATAGAAGCAAATAAGCTCTGCATACCCTGGCAAATTGACTAAAACAAATTAGCGTAGTTAGGTATCTATAACACATTTAGTCGTCACGTAGTACTGTAAATTAGGCAATTTATCAATAACAGACTTTCGGTTATTTAAAATGTGTATCGAAAACACAAATTCGTTCTAGACCAATCAAAACACTAATCTCTCATTAATCTATTCTTCCGCGTGTCAACGAAAACAAATTCGTGCAATGTTGCCTCATCGTTCCATTGATAGGTAACACAAATTTCGCCTCAACCAATCAAAACATGGTATTTAGTGCATCAATGAAAACAAATTCATGGGACGTTGCCGATTCGTTGCATCGTCTAGCCCGGGGAAGCTGCTAGACCTCAAGCTTCCTATTTTTTCTCTTTCTCTGTATAGATCCCTTTCACCTCGGTCTATTAGCGCGGAGCGTTACTATGAAAAATATGGAGAAATTTACGCCACAGCGTAAGCGCACCTTCTTCCGCATTTTTTCATACATTATTGGAATAATAAGGGCTAGAATGCTATGACAGTGCGTAAATATGTGCGACAGAGAAAGAGTGTGTGCGTGTGTGTGAGCGAGCGAGAGAGGTGCCGGCCATGTTGACATATTGCAAGTATTGTTTATTTATAATGGAGTATGCATTGTTTTAGGTTATGTACCTACGTTCATTCGCGCCATGCCCATATTTTATAGAATAATTAAATTACACAAAATGGAGACTAAGGTGTGAAAGTGTTTACAAATGTGGGTCGATTCTCTGAACTAAATATGAGTGAAAAGTGCAGAGTCGCGGACGAATTTCGCCGGGATTGTTTTTATTTGAACTTGGAGCAAACACAAGGTATTATGAGGTAGTTTCTTGTTTTTTTAGTGTGTTTACTTAGTTAGACAGAATAAGGTTATTATGTAGTGCTTTGGGAAGAGGAAGGCATCCACATTCCACAACGATCTGTTCAGTTCTGTTTCTGGCATACAGCGCCTGAATCAGCTGCTTAGCAAAATTTTGGGACGTAACGTAATTAGATATTAATTTTGCTAAACTAGTGATTGATGTTGTGATCTTCTATTGAAATATTTTGTAGTCTGGCACAAAATTGGTACCTACTTAATGTTATTTTAGTGTCGTATGTACCTACTCATAGGAGACAGCTTACCCTGATGAAAATTTCACGGCCCGCCACTGACTGGGGGTGAGCCCATAGCCGTTATAAGGTTCATACACCTTATGGTGTACGAGCGTTGCGTTGCGTACATAGGCTCTGAAAAAGAGTCCCATTGGTACACGTCCAGTAGCCGGACTCGAACCCGCGACCTCCCGGTTACAAGTCAAGTATCCGACCAACTGGACTACAGACTTGACTCCAGTAATTACGCAAAAATACAATGGAAAAAGCGCGAGAGGGCTTGAAGTGTATGTAGTGTATTTTACTGGACGTTCTACGATTGTGCTGATTTCCCAGTTACCTCGCTATTCTATTTGGATTGATATTTTCCTACTGCCAAAGATTTGAAACATCGTCATGAGATGCATCAAGTGGTGTAGCTACACAGATACTAAGGAGGCAATCGATTGGAGTATTCAATCTAGGTAACCTAATATCTAGTATCTGGATTTTTTAGAAGGTACCTATTACTAAAACATTAGTTACTCATTACATAAACGGATCGGGATGATGGACGAATTGATTAAAATATCCAGACAGGTGACGAAACGATACAGTCATCACAAATAGGAAAAGTGCCTTAAACTACAACAACACGTAGCAATGTTACGTGCATTGCAAACAGCCAACCAGTTAATACTACTGGCATTAGGGCCCTACCAGGTTCAACAAGCCCGTTCTTATTATGGTTAACACATTAGGGCAAATGGAATATTTAATATTGAAGTGTACCCAAAACTTGACACAATAAACCATTTCACCATTTCATTTGTGGAATAAGCACTATTAATGGTGAAATGCAGGTAATTAAAATTAATTCGTACCATATGAATAATTACTTCAAGAAAGAATGAACTATCGCCCAATAAGTCACCAAAATGATATTTATTTGTGCTCAAACGCCTTGTTAATTTGAATGAAAAGTACTAGTAAAACTTTGCTATTGGCGTAAGATATGGAATTTTATTTTGAATATTGTAAAAAATTGAAAAGTTCTAGACATGAAATATAAACGAAATAAGGTAATCCAAACTGTCCGCTGAACATATTACTAAACACAATAGTTATACATTGTCAAGGCAGACGTCCATACAAAAACTGGCCATGTCATTTGTACACTATACTAATTGAGGCCTTGTTACGTAGTTTCCATATGTTTGAAGAAGCGTTCGAGGCCTCTATCCTGAAACAATCATCTATTTGACGCATACAGGGTTAGACAAACGTTATTTATTGAGCAAAGGGTGGGAAGTCTCAAAATACAGGTCGGAGTTTTAAGGTCGATTTTGGATGTCTATGAGGCCTCTCCGGCCACTACTCAGTGTTATAAGCTGGATGCAGAACCTTGGATATGTATGTGTGATTATTTATTGTGGTGATCAGTGTGTTAATATTTCTGTTTTTGTCAAATGTGCAATCTAAATAAGGTACTAATTTCTCATTAGTATATCAGAACAAGTGTCGTGTAGGTATGACCGATGCTTAAGTAAGTTACTTAGTAATTGCATTTGTGTATAATAATTATGTCATCCTGGCCCACAGGATTTCGTATTTAGTATAGTATCACTAGTATGATTGGTGGGTCCACGGGGAATCTATATTACCCGTGGACCCACAAATGGGTCTAGCCAGTGGATCCACGGGTCGGAACAGTCGATATCTTGTAGGTCAGTTTCTGAACCCAACACAGTAAATTAAGAACATACTGGACTGTTCTCTCCCTCCGCACATCGTGTAAGTAATAAGTAATCCTAGGCAGTTGCTGATTGGAAATAATAAATTGGACTCTGACCCCAATGTTTGCTTGCATTCTGTCGACGGAACTGGACTAAACCAGAGTTGACGGAGTGGAACGTTTTGCTTTACCCAGATACCGCTCAGACATATCGCGTGGTAAGTGATAACGAACAGTACCTAACTACTAGTGTACTGTACCTACAATGTAGTTAAACTCACAAACCTTATGTGCAACGTTGCAAATGCTCCGTTTACTAATGTAATATCATTACGACCATAATTATCTCTTCACCACACAGGTGTTTTATGCGTGGCTAAAATGTTTCGACTCATTTTAAGTCAACCGAGAGCTCCATATTATTACAATACGAGCATAAAAAGTAGCCATTACAATCGAAATGAAATGAAATTATTTATTTGAAATGAAATGATTTATTTATTCAGAGTTATAAGTGCTATTACATACAGATATACAGTAGAATAACGCAAAGCTTGATGAAAATAATTTATGATTTTAAAACAAAAGTAAACGTCCCCAAGTAGTCAAGTACCTAATCAAGAAAGAGAGATATTCAATGTTTAGCAATCGCACGCCAAGAGATCTATGTCACTACATATCCATGCTAATGATCCATGCAACAACATACAAGAGTGGTCCGGCGAAGGAACGACAACATAGTTCAAGGTTCATCAAGCATTGATGCAGCTTGATACCTACGCTTTAGAATAAGCTGCCAGCCAATAGATGAAAACTGGTAGTCTCCTGCTCCTTTTGACGAACCAACAGTTTTCTTAACGTAAGCAAAGCAGCAATGTAGAACGATAATGCAAATAAAATGACATTGTTTTAACTACAATTATTGTGTACCTAGCATGATTTCAACCAGTTCGCAAAAGCTGTGATAAGAAGTAATTCGCCGCGAGTGAGCCTCACCCTGATAATGTATAAAAAAAAACATTGGTGAGACCTTTTGGCCCGTAGTCGTGTTGTATGACTTAAAAAGTATGTTGATAGTACTTACAAGTTGATGCCTGTGCCTGTGTGAACATAACATACAAACCAAAGGTTACTGTAAAGTCACGGTTAATGTTTAGTCAAACCTATTCATGTAGGTACCTATTGGCAATGTAAATAGTCTTTGTTTTTTCTCCGTAGTTTTGTTTTTGTTGGTAATTTTGAGCGTAAGTTAATGACCTTACCAAAACATACCGATATTATTAAGAAAGGCCATCCGCGCAAAACAAAAACAAAACCCCTTGCCATATATCGTCACTGGATCTAGAACCGAATGCAACTGTCCTTAGCTCGAGCCTCGAGAGGCTGTGCGTCGAGTTGTGATGTGCTATAAGGGGCTTGAGAAAATTAGGCGAAGTCCTGTGCACCATCCAGCTAGTTGTAAGCCACCAGCCCTAGCACGCGCGTCAAGAAAGACAAGACATTGAACGAATGGCTTTGAATGGCTGCTGTTTCCACATATCTTGCTACTTAACTTGTTTCTGGTGTCATTTCTTTCTTGGAGCGCTTTGCTAGGCGGGCTGGTGGCTTAGAACTAGTTCAAGACAACAACGCAATATGTGAGAGATTGTAGTGAAAATTCACCACCAAAAACATTCTCTAAAAAAACTAGCCAAGTCTCGATGCAACTGCTTACTCATCTCTATAAAGTACCTAATGAAATCTAGACAAAATCGTGCCAAGTCTATAACCTTAGACTTGGAACGATTTTGTCTAGATTTAATTACTTTTTAGAGATGAGCAAGCAGCTCCATTGAGACTTGGCTAGTTTTTTTACAGAATGTTTTTGGTGGGATAGGTGTTTTCTGTCCGGGAAAGAGTTAAACACCTATCTGTAAAAGTGTATTGTCATTGTGTGCTCAGGTCATATACCAATAGGTATGGAAATGTACTGTACTAATTAATGAATGTAGCTAATCGATTATGGCATGTTTCCGTTGACAAACCAACGTCCACTATTATTAGCTATAAGTTAGTAATAATTAGTACCAATCGCCAATCGCGTTTTTAAAGTGTTGATGCTGTTACAAATCCATATTTCAGTAGTTTTATAGTAATAATGAGCGCATACATACACATACGACTATTTCTATGCAGAACAAAGAACTGTGAAACATAAAATGTCTTTTCGTCCCTTCTTCCTGGTGCTCCAACTAGCTGTTCCAACTATACCATACGAAAAATTTTCCGGCCTAACACGATTCCGAATTATGCACCAAATGCCAACAAAGGGACACATCACACAGGCGATAAATCGATCTGTGGAAGTAGAGACTATGCGCTACGAAGTGGCGTCAACGGTTGAATTGGATTCGGCGGGCGATTGTAGCTTTCGAGTGGCGCCCTAGCGGGAAACGGACCCGAGGAAGTCCAACTCATAAGCGGCGCTCCGTGGAATCCGAGCTCAAAGCCATGGTCATTACCTTGAGTACGGCGAGAACGGCAGCGCTACACAGAGGGATATGGAGTGACATATGCAAGGCCTATATGTGCTACCGGGTAAGCCAGGAACTATGTAAGTAAGGAGCACAAGGACACACTCATTCCCTGATGTTCCTACTGTATAGCTTATTGTTAAGTGTCAAGTACACACATCAAAAGTGTCTAGGGATCAAGTACATTTTAGAAGATTGCAATCAAGAATATATTTTACAAAAAAATAAATTATTCATAATTTATTCAAAATGTGGTGATAAGTCATTGATACAGGCGTGGGGAATTAGGTAGGAAACCAAACCTGAAGATTAGATTTGATTTAAATAAATTATATTTTTTTAGAGCTAAAAATGTTCTTGATCCCTAGACATTTTTGATGTGTGTAGGAACACCAGATAATTACACACTGATGTAACTACTGTGTTCTTATACGAGCGAAAGTTAAGAAAGTACTAGTAGCCTCCTGGAGAAAATAAATATATCTGTGCCTTACAATCTTCCCAGAGCCCCGATCAAAGATATACTGAGACTGACCATGGCGAGAACAAATTTAGGACTGTACTCGCCCATGTCAGGGATCTGCCGAGAGTACAATGCTATAAATAATCCGGAAATTGATATATTTTCTAACTCCCTCGCAGGATTTAGAACAAATTTAAAAAATAAGATTCTCATAAATCAATTTAGTTTGGACTAACTGTCGCTTACAATTGTTTTGTTTAATGTACAAGTCTTTTTCTTTCTTTTTTAATCAATAGTTCTGTGTTTTTCGAAATACTTCACTACTTGTTTAATTTCAATTTAATGTATGTGTATTTTTTTTTATTGTTATTATTATCATTTCCTTCAACATTGGTCATGTTGATTTTATGTAATATAAGTTCATTAGGTTTATGTTTTTTTTTTTTGTATTAGTATAGTAATTTATGGAAAAGAATACAATCTGTTACGAGTGAAGTGTATGCCTGTAATAGGAATATTGCTAGAGACCTATATGTATTCAACTACAAATATTTAAAATGTATTGTGTAATATTCTGTTGGTGTACCATAACATAAATAAATAAATAAATAAATCCTTCCCCAAGGAATTCCGAGTGTCCCAATGTTTTTAAATTGACGTTGTACATGTATTTCAATAAGTTACACTGTCTATAAATACATTTTTCGAAAAAAACTGTTCTCTTTTTTCGCTGTTCTATTTTCAACCAAAATCTCCCCTACGAATGTTTTAAAGTTTTCCTCTATTTATCTGATTTCCTTACCATGGGACTACCGTGAAAGTATCTTCTTTCCAACAAAAAAGTCATCTTCAATCAAAAAAGGATCTTAGTGTACAGGAGACTCGTAGGAGTATCAAGCCCTGTATACTTTTACCCGCATTTTTCGATAACCAACCATGGCGTGGGTTTTCTTAGATGGGTGTCTAAAAAACATTATGGGGAACGTCCCCACAAATGTCAGCGGGGAAACTATCAAGGTGACTCTATCTTCATAAATAGGATCTTTCCTTCCCTTTTTCCACTAGTTTTTAACTAAACAGTTAACTAGTGGTGTAGAGGTGGGAACTGTAAATATGAAAGCTTTATTCAAAATAGTTGTAACAATATCAGTGTCAAATTCGCGTGTTTACGATTGATAATCATTTTTGTTTTCTTACTATACAGCTGTATCAATTTAAAGTTCATATATAAGAACATGATATGCCACTATGTTTATGGTTTAGGTGCATGTTTTTAATTTGATAACGATACTTGCATTGTTATTTTCGCCTTCGTCTCTCATATATCGAAAGCACAAAGACTGAATACGCGACTATGATCCTTTTTTAATGATGTCCACATAGACAGATATATCTTCATCAGGACCAATTTTATTTAATGAAAAAACCTACCACCAGTAAGTATATTAAACCAATGAAAAGTGTATTTCTTCCCGCTGTTGGCGTGTCTTATATGGAGCTAAGTAGTGTTTGCCCTCTCGATAAGGCTGACCTGGTGGTCGGATAGTGATGGACGCGTCTCGAGTGCAGACCCTCACAAGCGCACCGCACCTCCTAGCAGAAGGACCTCTGGAACAGGCTCCACAAACTTACCTCACCACCAATATGTTCATTGGAGTCACTTCAGGTGGAGGCAACGTAAACACACACTACGACTATCTCATTTGAACGCCCAAAGGTAAGAATTTTAATACAATCGCAAACCTTATCCCAATATCAAAGGTCACAAATGACACTATAAGAGAATAAGAATACACAGTAATTTATCAATAACGATAGTGACAAAAACTTCAAATACAATTCAGTTTGATTTAGGCTCCCGCACGAGCTCGGTCAATCTCGCGACCACTACTAAAACCCGATAATATCATCTTTTAAAAATGGGAACTTGACAATAACTGCCACCGTTAAAAACCTGAAAAGCAACACCACCCAAACACTTTTAACCATTTTTTGACTTTCCAGGGGTCGACAGTGAAATTTTCGCAGTAAAAAATGGCTTTGGACTTCGTAGCAGGATGTATAGGAGGTAAGATGTTTACTTTTAAACGATGATTAGATACTCGGTGTATTAAAATCTGATTGTATTTTAATATTGACGTGTTTGTTACATAGGATGTGCCGGAATAATCGCCGGTCACCCGCTGGACACGCTCAAAGTGCACGTGCAGTCGGGACGAGGCAGCGCCATGGAGTGCGCTCGAGTCCTGCTCAAGGGCGGTACACTAGCATCAGCATACAAAGGAGTGGGAGCGCCCCTAGGTGGCATCGGTGGAATCAACGCTATAGTATTTGGAGCTTACGGTAACACAAGAAGAGCATTACCGAACCCGGATTCCATAAAAACTCACGCAGTCGCCGGTGCTTCCGCCGGTTTACTACAAAGCTTTATCTGCGCACCAGTAGAACTAGTCAAAACAAGACTACAACTATCCAAAGTCGGCGACGGTATGCCATCGGGGGCATGGTCTGGAGCACGGCACATCCTTCGGACAGGAGGAACGAAAGCCCTATTCCGCGGACTAGGGGTGACCATCTTGAGAGACGCGCCAGCTTTCGCGATCTACTTCGCCTCGTACGAGGCCATGACCCGCGGCGATCGTTCCGTATTCCGTGTGTTTATGGCTGGTGGTCTGGCGGGAGCTCTCTCTTGGGTGGTGTTGTACCCGATCGATGTGGTCAAGTCGAGGGTACAGGGTGATGTTGTTGGGAAATACAGCGGAGCATGGGATTGCTTTAAGCGATCCATCCAAACGGAGGGATGGTCGTGTATGCGCCGCGGCTTGGGCGCGGTGACGCTGCGGGCGTTCATCAGCAACGGAGCGTGCTTCAGCGCCGTGGCGTGGACGGAGCGCGTGTGGCAGCACCTGGCCGTGGTGGACCTGCCAGATCATGCCGCCTCCTTCATGCAGGCCGCTGTCATCGCCGAAGCCGCCTGTCACGACAACACTGACAAGTACTTCGACCTCTGAAGAGTGACATGTATAAGTAATTACACAGAACGTGATTTTTACATTATCAATATTGATTTGATGTTTTGTATCTATAGGTCAAAGTTGAGGCGATAATAAGTAACGGACTTGTTTTGATAAAACGGGCAGTTATCTCTGCCTAGTGGTCTAATGGGGTGTTGATTCCTGGCCTAGTCTTACTATCTACTTGGTTTAATTTATTTAATATTTATATTGTTTAAACCGAATGTCCACTTTCGTTGTTTGCATTTGCACGTCGAAATAATTCCCGACTGTGAAATTGTTAATACAAGAATTGCTAATTTCTATGTACATTTGACGTTTCAAAAAAAGATATATATGAAAAATGTACCTTCCCACCTTTATCCCAGTTATGAGTCATGTATAAAATAAAACAGGATATTTTATAGAAAGACAAATGTATCGTTTCATTTCTAAATCAAACAAATATATATTTCATTAGGAATGTCATATACTTTCCGAAAAATTTTATACACTTTTAAAAAATAACTCTATAGCTTTTCGAAAAATACAGTCGTGATTCACGTTATGAAAATATGATATTGTAAAACATGCCAAAACGCTAAAATAAAATGTAAAATGTTTAAAAATACAAAGGATTACAATAACAATTTCAATTAAGTAGGTTACTATACATAGGTAATTAAATTCACTAATATTTTAATTCAGTAAATCGACTATCAGAATTATCTAAGGTATTTTAAGTAGTAGGTTATTATTAGTTTTTGATGATTTAAGGCACTTATTCCAGATCGTACTGTGTCTGAAACAAACAAGAGATAATCATTAAATTATGCGTTACATACTTTTGGAGGCAGGAATTCGAATACAATGAATTAAGTTACATGGACTTAGCACATTTTTACATTAGTGGTCACTTTTAAACAAGATAATGAACAGGGAAAGTCTCAATTGATTCAATAAACTTTTATCACAATATGCATTATTACCACACTCTGTTGGAAGATAGAGGTTATGTTACTCGTGTGACAATACTATGAATATTCGTTGTGACTTTCATGCCATTCACGGTACAAAAGCTACTAAAATTACCTCTTCATTTGTAGCTTTATAAACAATTCGCTCTGTTGGAAATTACATATTTTTTGCGTCAAATGTGTGAAATGTGTGTCCCGCTTATCTAAATATATAAAAGGAAAAGCTGACTGAATGACTGACTGACTGACTGACTGACTGACATATCAACGCACAGCCCAAACGGCTAAACGTAGACACTTGAAATTTGGTACGGACATAGCTTAGGTACCATAGGGGTGCACTAAGGAACGAATTCCCGAAATTACCACGGGAACGGGAATTAACGGGATAAAACGTTTGTATGAAAAATCTAAACCGCTCAAGGTAGACGCTTGAAATTTGGGATGCAGGTACCTTAGTGCACTTAAAGCTTAGGTGCAACAGGCTATTGGAAAATTCCCATGGGAACGGGAGTTATCGGGAAAAAAGTTTTGTATGATAAACCGCTCAAGTTAGACGCTTGAAATATAGGATGCAGGTACTAAACTACGCGAATGAAATCGCGGGGCGTCCACTAGTCAATATATATTACGCGAAATGCCTAAACATGGCTCAACGTATCACTGCTGCTTCCTAGTTAACTGGGAGCACGTACCATCTTAATCACAAATAACAAACAAGTTTTAGGCGGATTATACTGACTATACGCTAGAGATCCACCTCAGGGTGGATTCTGGAAATATGCGTAAACAAAATAATAAACATAATTGGATTTCTATTCGTAGCAAAATTCTGCATTCATACAGGAGAGTGCGAATTCATTATACTCGGTTCGATTCGTAAGCATATAAATTAGCTATGTTATTACTAACGTAGCAATCAACGTGGGTATTCATATTTATTGTTTTGGCCAAGACGTTCGAACCGTATTCTTTTCACAAATAGGGGGCTTTGAAACTTGGATTGAATTTGAAACTTGAATGGTATCGATTTTGGCGCATCCAGCACTTAACGTATCTTGCCTTAGAATTAGTAAGATCATTAATCTCTGTTGTATATTAAAATTGTGAATTTTGTTTCTCACGAATCTTGTCTTAGAATAAATTATAAATCACTAAAGTGCAAGGCGTTTAATGGTGAATTTTTAGGAAAATAAAGTAAATATCCATCTCAATAAACTGATGTGCTGCTGACTGGTGAATTATGTTTTCCACGAATGATGTCACAAGCATTTTTAAACGAAGACAAATTTGTTTTCTTCAATATCTTGTTTGACAAACACACAGTTCAAAATATTTCGCCAACATGTACAGTGTGACCATTTGGATTGAATCACTAACCTATAGGATATAATTTAATCTTGATCGTGCTCCATGGCCTGCGGCGGCATGGGGGGAGGCGGCGGGGGCGGCGCTGGTGCCACCGCATTCACGTTGTTGTTGTTGTTACTGTTATTGTTGTTGTTGTCGTGGTTCTGGTTCGGCATCAGGCCCAGTTGCTCCAGCATGTCGTCGTTGTCCTCCATCAAATGAACCTGGGACGAGGTTAAGGTAATAAACTTATCACGACATAATATCGATGGTCCCGATTAAAAATGTCGGTAGTGCAATTTAAGGAATATTTAATACTGTACTTTTCTACACCGTTAGATTGGCGATATTAAGGTCTATAAACTTATACGTATAATTACATCATATATTATAAGCAAAGGTACCAAATATTATAAGCTGTTGTAAATTTGAACTATGTACCACAAATAGTTTAGTTTTAATATCCAAAACTATCTTCTCTCCTGAACATGTTCTGTTTTGTAGATCCGACTTTCTTAATATTGACGATCGATATGTTGGCTTAAAACAAAACGTGTTGATTTTAACCATCCTAACTGTCACGTAGCAAACGTAAGAAAGAGATATCATGATAGGTCAGACAATGACTCTAATAACAAGATACGCCCTTTTTTATAATAAGGAAGTTAAGAGTCTAACTGTGTCTCTGGTCGGGCACCTAAAATTAGGGTTAAGGTCCCACAGGTGCAAATGGATTGACTCAAATCGACAACGATGAAGTGAGTCGTGATCCAAGAGACATTTGGCTGCCTTAGGAGATTATTAAGTTGGCTGATAACATGCCACCAGGGTTTACAACGTCATGAACTCGATGCGCCTGCATTAAAATGTACAATGGACGGCAGGATGGCATACGTCAGGGAGCGCAGTCCTGTGCTGGCCGTGCCTCGCAGTCTCGGACAGCAGGATCTTCTGTCTCTTTTCTTCCATGAGCCTCTCGCGATGCTTGTGGATGTAGTCGTAGACGTTGGACAGGCCCATAATTACGCACGCAGATAACGCCGAGCGATAGATGTTCATGTCTGTGGCTTCGTACCTTTAACACATAGGTATAGTTAGTTATTCATCGTGAAAACGTTTGTGACGCCACATTTAGGTACCCAGCGAGCGTTGTTTCAGCGAAGCAAACGTGAACATCAAAAATTGTAAAACTCGTCACCATGTCATGTTGGGTCCTCCAGTTATAGTTCGTGCATTTCATGAATGCGCCTTAGATGATTGAGTCGTATATGGACACGCTAGTTGACAGTTCAAACGAACAAAACTGCCACACACACATCTAAGGCCCGCGCTCATTCAGGAAATGCACGAACTATAGCAGTAGTTACTCTCTTAAATTACATAATGCTAAAAATGTGACAAAAAATAAGATTAATATAATGAAGATAATTACCATTCATTAGTCCTCTCGTCGTAGCACTCGACGTGGTATATCGTGGTGACACCGTTGAAGCCGCCGATGGCGAAGATCATGTCATCGATAACCTCAATGGCAAAGTTGCTCCGAGGGTTGTACATGTCCGGCACCGGCGCCCACGTGTTAGTGCTGGGGTCGTACACTTCGCCACTGCACATCCTCGAGATACCATTGAAACCACCGATAACATAAATCTAAACAACAACAAAGAAACAAAAATATGTTCATCCCCTGATATTAGATATGATTATACATAGAGAGAAGATCAAGGAATTATTATACCTAAATACCTTGTTGTGATAGGCGATGCAGGAGACCCCGGAGCGGCGGGAGCGCATAGGTGTCAAATTCGTCCACTGATTAGTATCGGGATCGTAAACCTCGACACTGTTCATGCATTCTTGACCGTTGAAACCGCCCGTGATATAAATTTTATCTGGCGGAAACACACAGCTAATTCTTAACTAGTCTGATGAGCAGATTCTGAATTGATTGGCATTTAAAACTTCATATTATTTCCAATTACTAATTGGATAAAAAAAATAATGTCAAACGATTACATAAAAGACCACGAATGGCGCTGATGAAGTTAAAAACAAGTTGATTCAAATTGTGCGGTCAGTAAAAAAAAATAGCTTTATCTTTGTTTTCTTTCCGCAATTTGTTAGCTTTATCTCTGCTTTCTTTCTAAAAGCAATGCGTACTTGTGCGGTCTTTAGCTGTGAAAATAATAATAATAAAGTATTAATCAATTCAATCTTTTGTAGCTTTGTAAGCGCCATCTGTCATATAAAAATATCATTTTTGAACGTAACGTTACTTGACTGACATTGACTGTCAAATTTTAGGACAATGATGGACAAATCGCGTATAGGTGAAAAGAGGCGGGAACTATTATTAGTTAAGTGTCTCAGCCTGGACTGGCCGTAGTCACTATAGAGTTCCCGTTACCAAAGTAGATAATTATTTAAGCTGCTTACTATCAAGTGCGGCCGCACTAG
This sequence comes from Conopomorpha cramerella, assembly GCA_012932125.1. NCBI lineage: Eukaryota > Metazoa > Arthropoda > Insecta > Lepidoptera > Gracillariidae > Conopomorpha > Conopomorpha cramerella. Next base: position 41,579 of record SJJU01000415.1, read on the forward strand.
CGTCCGACCTCTGAGCATTCATAGGAGCGAGCAGAGACCACTGATTGGTGCGATGGTTGAACCGTTCAGCAGTATTCTGGCGATGATGTCCGTCGTACCCGCCCATCGCGTAGATCGTCTCGCCCAGGACCGCAACAGATACATAGCAGCGACGCGCATTCATTGGTGCCACCTGATAATTGCAATATATTTACTGAAACTTACACTACACTAATATTATAAAGAAGAAACCTTTGTTAGGTTTCCTCTTCGAGATTAGAACCGAATATATTCCTAAATGAAAAGTAACAGTTCCCTAACATACTTTTTTTAAGTTGTCGATTTCACACGTTATTTTAAGTTTTCGGGGTTCGCTGAATGCCTCACGACCTTTTCTAGTAGCATGTCAAAAAAAGTAACAAATTTCATTTAAAAACCTGTAATTTTGGCAGTAAATTAATCAGTTCATACCTCCCGCCAAGATTTCGTTACGGCGTCAAAACACCGGCAAGAGTTGAAATAATCCATCCCGTCAAACCCTCCGATGACGTAGATGCAGGTGCCGAGTACAGCTGTCCCGTGATACGCTCGGGGCCCTGCTGGATCCACCTCCTCTACCTGCACAACGAGATTACAGCCGAATACTTAAAAAAAGTCCTTATAAGATATACGCTGCCGTCGCAAGTACAATTGCGAGGAAGCCCTAAATAAATAAATAATAATACCTACCTTAATCCATCGATCAGCTCTGGTATCGTAGGTCTCGATGAAAGCAGTCGGAGACCCTCCACTCCAGCCGCCGATAGCGAACAGTACCTGAGCGTGAAAATTTGTGTAAATATTAGAATTTTATATTAAATAAAACTCAGAAGAAAACCTATAAAAGAAATAACAATTTGAGTACATGTACTGTCAACACCATGAACCGCTAATTACAATTTTGCAGTGGGTACCTACCTATTGTATGTAATTATTTTGTAAAAAAATATTTTGTTCCGTTTCCTTTCATTTCTATTTATGCTTTCTCTAACCAACTTTCACATTTATTTTCCTGACGCTGAGAGTAGACGAGAAAGAAACAGTTAGAACTGACCTCATGGGGCACTCTAGGCCTAGCAATTTCTGGAGTGGCCACTTCGCCGTCCCGCTGGGCGATCATCTCCAGATCGTAGAGAAATTTCAGAGTTTCTATAATGATTGGTCGCGAGCCCTCGTTGCCAGTTACGTAAGGGTGATCCTTCACGTTTTCTAAGAAGAACTGTAAAGTTTTACCATTACCATTAACGTACTGCTTCGTAGCTCTAAAACTTAAAGACTTAATTAGTTCTTTATTACATTTAGCAAAAATGTGTCTAGATCGCAGGACTTGCTCTTACAAATTATCAACTAGACATTAATTGGAAACAATTATGACCCTAACGCTAACATAGACATTATATAAACACTCACTTGCGTATCCAGCAATCCCAACCGGATGCTGCCCATCAGCTTGACGGTATGCTGCCAGCGGTTATCGGGGTCGTGGTTAACCCAGCGCAACACGGCTTCCCACACCGCCTCCTCGCTCTTTACGTTGAGTTCGTCTTCCAAGATGATGGAGTTTAATTCATCGATCGGGAGGTGAAGGAATTCCTCGCTGTCGGTGGCCACAGTCACAAAGTACCGGAGTAGGTACCGCCGGGAATTCGCCTCGAGCTTGTAGCAGAATACACGCCTGAAACAGGGTATATTATTCTCGCCTCTTTATAATAAGTTTAGATAACAATTCCACACATCTTTACCAAACTCCATCATTTGGATGTAAAGCTTATGATTTTTTTAATGAAAAGTCAAAATAATTTTGACTACAAAATTACTACCAACAAACGGCACGCCTGTGATGCCAGATGTGACTAGAAAAATACTACGCAGCGACTTTTGATATCACTTTTCTGCAAAAGTTTCTTTTAACACCTGCTGGTCTAAGCACTTAATGGAATAGGAGGAATCATCTTGTAACATCATCAAACGCTTGCTCATAGTGATTAATAAAAAAAATTAAAAAAATCTCCTTCCAGACAAAATCTATCGCACCTGGCGAACATCATGATGCCGAGGCAGTTCTTGGGCTTGAGCGAAATGCGAAGGTGTTCGCAGCAGAGTTGTAACACGCCCAGGAATGCGAGGTAGTCGGCCGTCATGAGGAGCTCGTGCACGTTAGTGTCGGTGACGTCGATGCGACGGAGATATGCGTACTCAATAAGTAGGAGGAGGATCTCCGAACGAACACCAGATATCACAACGTCGCTCTGCTCGCGAGAGTGCAGCGTTGTTGTGAAAAGGGCCCTGCAAAAAACATTATCATTCACATCGTCACCATGTCGTAAATTGAAAGAAATACAACTCTTAACGTTATTTTTAAGTTCCAGGCCAGCACGACACGGTCAAAATGGAATGGACTAAACTGATATTAAGGTTTAAACATACAGAAAGTAGGGGCTGCAGGCGGAGAGTATGGCGCGATGCACGGGGAACGCGGCACCGTCGTCGGCGCGCACGATGGCGTCGCACAGCAGGCGGCACTCGCGCAGCCGGTGCAGCGCCTGCATCGCCGCCACCGACATGCACCGCCCGGTCTCGCGACCCGCCGTCTTACAAAGAAAACACATTTAACAGAGTCGAGAGGAGATGGGCCTCCTCCAAGGCGCACTACGACACGGTCTTGTGTGTTCCTCCTTACAAAAAAGATGCAAAAAAAACCTCGACGGTGGTGGGCGAGACCATGGATTGAAAGAAGAAATTTATTAGGAGCTTCAAATACATTGTTGTGAGAACAAGCCGTTGAAGATCGTCATTCATATTTTCATAATTTTCGAATGGATGAAATACTTCTTGTTGTTCCGTTAATATCGAATGAAAACACTATAATGAGAGATATCTGAATGAACGTTTTCTCAGAGTTCAGACCGTTAATTTCTCGTTCATTCGGAATGGGAGTGGAAGATGCCAATATCCAACACTGCTGGATCGGTTCACTAATGAATTCATTCGGCACTAACGTTTCATTTTGTGTTTAGAAATGTCACTGAAAAGCCCGGAATGAAAGACACAAATCAATAAAAAAATGACCCGTCTGATATCACCTTAAATTAATAACTTCATGGCCTATTTGGATTACGGTCTTATTTTAATTTAGAAATTCATTAAAATGCACTTAAACAAATAGCGTACCATTTGTCATGTCAAAACGATAAAATTAAACCATCATTTAGTACTTTTACAAAAACAGTCAACTAGAGGATTGATATATTTTTATTGTAGGTACTACAGCGAGCCACGGTAGGAAAGGTAGGAAACGATACGGGTTTTTGATACCTACTTTATATCTGATGCCGATTAGTTTGGCTATTCTATTCAGGCCATCTCCGAAGCTCCAAAGAAAGCGCATACATCGACCCACATATGTTGTTTCAACCTAACAGAAGGCCAAGTCTATTAATGCAACTATAGTGGTCTGATTGTAATAGAATAGCTGCTGGAAATCAGAAGACACATTGATACTTTTGAAATAACCAAGGTCTAATGTTTTTTTTTTATCTGAGCATGTATTATGGTTATCTACGCCCTCATACCCATTTCGTCCAATCCACATTTTCATACTTACTCTTCGGTTTGAGGTACTTTACAGACTACCTTATGTCAGCAATATCATCGGATTATCTGGTCGATCATCTGGCCTCCTATGACAGCCTGTACCTTAATCATGGCATGTCCTCTTACTTCAATTATTTGCATTCGAACTAAATAATTTCCTTTTCTACATTCTGAGTATCTTCTCTTATCACATTAATACCTATTGTCCATTTCACGCCTTACATGATCCTCAATGATCCTCATTTCCACGCTTACATAGGCTCTTTATTCTAAATGACTCATAGTTTGAAAATGTACAGTGTGTCTCTAGGTACAAGTGCAACACGCGTGTTAGATAGTTATCAGATCATATATCTTATCATATCATATCCTGTTGTTGAGCCATTCTTTGAATAAAAAAATAAACACAATATTCAGAACAGCAAGGTTCGGTGGTCAAATTATATGATAAATCACCCAACAAAAGGGATCTATAATAGTGAAGTTTTCAGACGGTTAAGAAGAGAACATCCCAGAACGACATACAATACACTGAGCATATTGGTGCCAGCGAAAAGATGTATGAACGTGGATTAAGCTAAGGTAGTATGTCAGGACCATAAAAAATTAAGGGTTTAAATAAATTTCAAGTGCTGATCCCTCCGGAGGACAGCAGTGCACTACCAATAGGTGTATCTTTCGCACAATACTGAACCAGAAACGTGTAGGTTTTTGGTAAGTACAATTTGTTTATCTAAGTAATTATGATTTCTGGTCGAATTGTTGGTATATTAAAGGTGAGAATAGTCGCGTTCATACTTTATCATGCTGCATATGCATGCTGCATGCTCTCTATTAAAAATTATAAACATATTGAACGATTGTTTGTAAACAACCGAATGACATTGCCTAGGTAAACTGTGAATGTACGTGAATCTAATCACTGCGTTATTATAGCAGGCGATGAATAAACCAGAGAAGAATCTCGAAGCTGTGGCTACAAGTACATACTTACAGTGTTATTCGGGTCGTTATCCATTTCGTAAAGTATGCTCCTACCGTATAATCATCATTGCAAAATATTCAATCCAAAGAAATTCTGAGTTTTCAGTACGCGCCAACACAAACGAAATTTTGCTCAATAAATTTTATAAAAATAATCATTAAAATATCACAAAATAGTACAATCAAGTCATTTGATGAAACATTTTAGGTTAGCAAAAAAATGATATATGAATGACAATCATGCCCAACCTTTTTTTTCCATGTGACATAACTTGATAGCAGTATTTTCATGCTGGTGCCTTGTTGATGAAAACGTGTTTGTTTATTTTCGTAGTTTTGCTCATTTATCGCCTTGTCATTGGCTGAACTGTAAAAAGGTAGAGTGCGATTTTAACGTTAGATTCCATCACTGTAATCAAATGAGTTACCGTGTCCACACGGGAAGCTACAAGTTTACCGATTGGCCTTTCTTAGGCGACTTCAAAAAAGGAGTCCTTCGCACCTCGACTTTTTTGTTTGTTCGCGGATAACTTCGTCGTTTATGAATCGATTTTGATGATCCTCTTTTATAGAAGATATTTCAAAAGTGTTCAGGAAATCAGGGTTTGGCAATGGCACATCGAGGAGAATTTAAAAAATCGTAAGGACGAGTACTAAGTACTACTTGAAAGGGGTTTCTTTTTCTTTAAAATTACCTTGTGAAGTTGACCAATTCAAACTATGATCTTTCACAAATAATTAATTTCCACATTTAATTGTTCTACACATTCCTTACGCATGTCCCAAGATCTACTGTATTTTTTACTGATTTGGCGTGCATGGCTATCAGCGGGACGACGGGAATCAAACCATCTACCTTCAACCAACAAAACGAAGTAGTCAGCAACTTAAACTGAAGTATTGTTTGTGGTATCTAACTAAAACAATTGTTATGGATTAAGTCGAAGTAACTCTTCTTGTGGTAGTTGTGGTGGTGATGGTGATATAACATGATTGAATAGGGTATCCACTCATGTTATGTTACTCTGTGGTGAATTTGAGGAATTACCGCGCTTTCAGACGGTTTACTGAACAGTCAAGTCAAACTCTAATCATCATCAACTCTTAATATAAAAAAGCTACTATGCAATAACATTCCAAGACGAATCACGCTGAATATTATTATTTTTCTTAGGTTTCTGGCTGATATGATAAAATAGATTGTCTTTGACGTAATTGTTAATCAACATCAATACAATACCTACATACACACATGCTAGAATTTGAATGTATTATAATATATATATAGATAACGACAGTGATAAGTAGAAACTCAAAATAAAACGCTCAAGTCATTTCACACAACTTTATTCACGCAAACAAAAAGTGCATTTACAACATGGTAATAAATAAGATGCTTATTTCTAAAATTAGTTCATATTGCTTACAAATAACGTATATGCAAAACTTGATACAATACAAAGGAATCACAACAGTTTCACACACAAATCACAATTTAAAAGGAAATAAAAGAACGGTTTTTGGTAACTTTCACTAGAGATCGATTATCCCCTAATGTGTACTTACAAGATGATTATTACCAATTCATAAATATAGCCCTGCATCTGTTAAACAATGAAAAGGTTGTTGTTCTTCAATAGATTCGACATACTTATTAATACAGAGCTGAATCCGAATCTCGGGTGAGAAAAGCTAATTTTAGAAACGGATAGATCTCGTTTTGTATCTTTTTGAAATAGAAGAATCTTTCCTATAACCTTTTCGGGGATACCTCCTACCGGTTATCGTACTGATAACCATTAAACGTTTAATGTCTATGGTCCACGATAATTAATATTATAAGTTTAAGAATTTAAGGAAAGTTATGAGCACCCCAGGGCTCATAACTTTCACACAATAGACTAGTTGTATCTTCAAATGTTAGTTGAGCGGCGTCGTGGTCTCCCGAGCATCGATGCCATCAGCTCGTAGCCTCGAAAGCAGCGAGCGGTACACCACGGGTGAAAAGGGCAGCACAACGCCGCGTTCCTGGATTTCACCTGTAAGTACAAGGAATAAGGTTCTCTTTAGACACATTTTATGAGAGCATTGGACAATGGCTTAGCTACTTGTCTTCATTTCTCTGGTTTTTAGAAGAGAAATCAAGGCGTATTGGGTATTACATCCAGTTTCTTAATATAATGATCATGATCGACGTTATTAAATTGTTTACACCTCGAAAAACTGGCCTTATGGCCTTACTAAAAAAACTCTACTCACAACTATACATATAGTTAAATCTAGTCTCTATCTGACGAAACGTGAAATGATACTGTATTGGAATTGTAGTAGGTATAATAATTGTATCACATTCGCGAATATAGCGCTAAAAGTGAAGTGAAAAGTATAAAACGACTTTGCTTTCGTGATATCTGAGGTAAATGGTTTTGGTAATGTCGTACGCATGGGGAAACAACTTGTCAAATTAGTTTGTGTTCAAGGAATTTGGCGTTAGTGGTTCTAGCAATGGTTGGAGAAAAGTTGGTGTACTGGCTGTAAAGACATCGTAAATTTCGTGAATAATTGTGGGGTTATTGATTTATGTAGTGTATAGGGAAACAAGTGACTGACCGTCGAGCACCATTTTGGCGGCGATGGCGGTGGGCAGGCCTACAGTGCGCGCCATGGCGGTGTGTCCGGCCGCCTCGCCGCGCACCGCCATCGTCACGTCGCGCCTCTCGCGCCGCCCGTCGCTCCACGTCACGCCCACCTCGTGCCGGAGCACCACTAAGTCGGTCTCTTCCGATTCTGAAAGGTATACATGTAATATTGATCTCCTGGCATATTTAACACGCGATTACCTGACCCCAAGCCCCAAACTAGTACCTATCCTGTGCTACGGATCCCATTGATAAACTTTAGGTACGTATTCCGGAACGGAAATCAAGCACAACTCAGGTATATTTTGTGCTTTATCCAAGCTTTATAAAGTATCAAAAAGGATAAGGGTATATTCTTTTCTCGGAACATTAGCCTGACAGCAGAGGTAAAGATTTTATAAGCCAGTTAGTATAAAAATAAATTGATAACACCCGGAAGCACAAATAAAACCTCAGCTCACTTAAATATGTCGGAACCGAGAATCGAACGTTGTATTAGACGCTATTAATAACGGTCATTTTATTCGGTTGAGGCACATGATTTATGTTTAAATGGTTAGACTGTAGACATATTGGGATGTACTTTAACGTATAATTACCTAGCTCAAGTTTCCTGCTCAGATAATAGCTGATGGTATCCAAAGGAGTGTTCCTCTTGACGATGACGCTGTCGTCGAGGAAGCCGAGCGACTCGAGCGCCAGCGCGCCGGACGCGCCGATGCGCTCCGACAGGCGCCCGCGCAGGTTCTCGAAGAATATCGATGAATCTGTTAGCCCGAGGAGCTCGCATGCGAATTGACGCTACAGAAGGAAAGAATTCATTCAAGAAGAAAAATATACACAGGTATCATCTCCTCTCTCTCTGTTTACTCACGTAGATATAGCAAGTTAAAATCAGTTCATTATTATCAAATACTATCGGTACTCTCTCTACAATATTTATTTTAATCTTAACGTTTTAAATTTGACAGTAATAAACTGATATTATAAAATACTCTCGTTACTGGGAAATGGATGACTGAAAAAAAAACCATGTCAAATGTTGATGTCGAACAAAAATCACTATATTTATATAGGTTTGGGTATTTCATTCCTTACCCATGTCAGTTCAGGTCCATCAGGATGTAGTGACGGGTGGGGATTCGGGTCGACCAGGCCAAACAGCTGTAAGGCGATCATACATTCCGCGAAACCTGGTGAAAGGTGGCATATTTTAAAGGAAGCCTCTTAAAAATATTGTTAATCTTCCAAGCAACAAGGTCCGGTCCACACACAAAATAAAATCTGCGTCAAAAGTTAAATGGGTTGACGGTCTTAAACCTCCTTTTAGAACTAAAATTTTATTCATTCTATCTAAAGAATAACAAAAATAGAATTGTGTATGTACGCAAAATTGATAAAAATAGCCATTTTTGTATAAAGTGTACCCACGATTTATTTTTGTAACGAACATCGTCATTGTTTTAATAACAAGCCTATTTAATTTTGTTTGTCGGAGTTATGATAAAAAATATATTCTATGCTATCATACCTACTTGCAGATTATAAAAATAGTAGGCAAGTAGGTTCCCAACAGCTTTAATAACAGAGGAATTATGATTAAAATATTTAAGCTATCTAAATGAAAACACAGTGTGTTTAGATAATAACAAGTCAATCTATGCAAAAAAATGTTAATGAAATGCAGTGCCAAAAAATCTTAAGTAATATTCCGCATTTATGGACAAAATTATCCTTTTATCACTGTTTGTATCTACCTAAAATAATATTTTTTAAACGTATTTGTTTAAAATAAAAAAGAAAAACTTACCTTTGTATCTGATTGTACCCCTGAAGATGGTGTGGGCATCTTCAATGCCGTAGAGTTTGGCGTACTTGGTGCTGTCGCGGTTGGGGAAGCCCTCGAAGGCGAACCCCGGGAGGAAGTCCAGGTCACGGGCCACTGACATCAGCTCGCCACCGCTAAGCACCTCCACTATCTAAGGAAGTATTGTGTTTATGAAGAAAATCGTATATTTTAAAAAAATGTCAAGATCCAATAGTGCTCGAACCCACACTCTCATTCATTTGTGAACATTTCAAACATATTTTTTACACATTTTATATTTTATATCCACACACACATTTCAAGCTAGGTAGGCAGAGGCACTTGCTAAGCAAATGCCCACAGTTCACCAACTGTTTTTAACCCAACGTGACAGGGGGTGAAGCCATCGCCGTTTGTAACGCATGTTATACGTTGGCAGAGTAGACACCATAATTGATAACATCATTTCTAGAAGCCTCGTGACCTTTGATAGGTAAGAATAATGGTTGTATTAACACGTTAGTCAGGAAATTAAGAATAAAAAAAAAAAATACACTTCACGCCTTTAATCCCAAAGAGGGGTAGGCAGAGGCACTTGCTAAAGCAAGTACCCACGGTTCACCAAGCGTATTTAAACCCAACGTGACAGGGCGTGAGCCCATCGCCGTTATAGGGTTCACACACCTTGTGGTGTGCGGGTTTCATCACGATGTTTGTCCTTCACCGTACGAGCGTTGCGTTGCGTACATAGGCTCTGAAAAAGAGTCCATTGGTACACGTCCAGTAGCCGGACTCGAACCCGGGACCTCCCGGTTACAAGTCAAGTGTCCGACCAACTGGACCACAGACGCTCTTACCAACTGGACCACAGACGCTCTATTTCGAAATTAAGAAATAAATTATTAAATACTACTTCATATAAACTTTGGAAATAATATCATATCTTAGGAGAGTTGGAGTCGGCTCTCGTCCAGCAGTGGACGTCATGTGGCTGATGATGAGGAGAGTTTAGAAAAGAGGATTATTTCATTTGCAAATTAATAAAATAAAAAGCGTGATGTATATTTTTAAACAATTATGATTCTGTCTGTTACCTATACCTATTACTTCATTTGCAAATTAAATAACCCTCTCTGTCTACCCCGCTTTGGGAAAAAAAGCGTGATGTATATTTTTAAACAATTATGATGTTGTCTGTTCTTACCTGTCCTCTACTGAGATATTTGGCAGCGGATATTGTGTTTAGCAAAACTCCGCGAGGGCTCCAGGAAAATTTGTATCTTAGAGCATTATCGCTGTACTCAGGTGCAGGCAGACCTAAAAAATGGGACCACTTAAATTGTACACACGTTTTTACAGTTCATTTTCATTTCGTCATGTTTTAATCAATAGTACTAAAAGTATTATGCCAATGTGGTTCTATGAATCAAAACAGTTATATTTTGATTAACCGTAAAGAAGAAGAGAGGTATGGTTCTTATGATGTAGATTTTGTAATCGCGCCAGTTGGCATCTAGTCAAGAAAAATGTTGGACTTACCGCCACAATACGATACGAAAGAATCTATCCTTCCACCGTGATTTTGGACATCGTGTATGCATTCTAGGGCTAGAAGGTGATCGATGCCAGGATCTAATCCGACCTCGTTCAAGAACGTTAATCCAGCGTCCGACGCCCTGAAATTTACGTAACAACATAGTAATAATTGTAGAATTATTTCGATGAATCAAGTTGTTCCTATTCACCCACTGGAATCAGTACTTACTGAGGAGTTTCTATTCACCTACTCTGGCTCCTTATAAGTATTATTATGGAGTTCAAATAAATAAAAAGATTCTATTGTAATCTGCATAAATATTACGAAATGTTGTTTACTCTCTGTTTATTTAAATTATTTCGCTCTCTATTTCTTTATGTTAATCACCTCATCCCAAAACCAATACAAATACTATCACTTACGCCTTATGCAATTCCTGAACCTGTGGAGTGACGTAAGACGCCGTAACCAAGTGAGCTCCAGTCGCAAGGCAAGCTCGAGCCGCTACTCCATGCAGATCGTATGGCAGCAAAGATATGACTAATCTGGACTTTGATACTAATGATTTAAGAGCTGCTTCGTCATTGGCTTGAAGATATTCAGAGTTAACACCATATCGTTCAGCTAATGCATCTGCTTCTTCTTTTATTTGTGATGCTGGAATTAAAACATATCATTATTATAGTTAGTCTCGAATGCCTATTAACATTATTCTTATTTCAGAATAAAGTATTCAAAGTACAAACCAACTGTGACGGAAATGTTTTGATCCCGCGCGAGGTATTCCACAACAGGAGCTGATACCAGACCACTTCCCAGAATTACCACAGAGTTCTGTGGCTGACTGCCCTCCACCTTGTGTCTTGACCGGTTACTGAAATAAAAATACAATTATTTTTGCATAAAGTCCTACCTACTACTACCTGTTACATCTCAAAATATAATAAGCAAGAAGAACATACATGTACAACTTTATAGCATGCACAGGAAAGACAATAAAACAAATATGTACTCACTTATTAGCACTACGCAGTTCGTTAATGTATTCGAAAGAGGGAGTCAGTTTACCGTTGCTCGTGATTATAGCCTGCGAAAATATTATCAGTTAAAATTAAAAGTATGCAACATCAAAACTTTATAAAGTATTACTACAATTCTTTGGCACAGTTGTTATTGTTCTGAAAATGTATAGTCATAGTGATATACCAATATGCACAACAATATAAGAAAAAATTACAAAATCTACACAAAACTCACCCTTTGCACAACTGGTGAGAAGCTGTGCTCATCGAGAGGCCTGGTAGCATCAGAACTCATAATGTTCTCGGCGTAAGGCAGAAGCAAGTCCCCGAAGAAATCTGTCGATTCTCGTGGCAACTGCGTAGGCATGTTGTCAATAGAACAAACCAACACTCCCGGGCCCTTAAAACTGCAAAAAAATTAAATAATTTTAACATACGGGACGTGCGTCAATCCTACAAAATCGGACAGTACGACGATTAATTCTTTGGAGATAATACCTCATATATTCTTGCAAGCCTTAGTCCCGGCCTAAACCCCCATATCACTTAGATTTGTGAGAGACTTCTTGCATATTATCAAAGCAGCCCCAATTATCAGGTCCGTGACGTAGGAATTATACAAAATAAGAAGAAAGCAGGTGCTGAAGCTCGTAGACCATCAGCTCACAATGCAATAGATACGAGAAGGTTATCAGTTTCAAGTGAGGGCGATGCCACGAGATTATTGCTTGCAAAAGTAGGTATAATAAGTACACAGATAAATTATTATTGACACACCCAGTTTGAGAACTGCAAGCGAACACAAAGAATTGATAACGAGTATTGGTGTATTGATTAAAAGTAATAATCCTGACGTGACGTGTGAAATATGTTTGTAAAAACAATTGAAAGACAAATCAGCAACATCATGCAGTAAACGTTTGATTTTATATACATAGAAAAATAATAGTAATAACATAAATTATGGTCTATAACAAACGTAGCTTATCGTTATCTAGTAAGTTTAGACTAATAAACGAGAACCGTGGTAATTTGCTTAGCAAGTACAAATACACTTGCTAAGCGGGTAAGTGCATAACCCGCTTTGGGAACAATATTGCCTACTGTGTGTAAAAAGACTCCGAGGCATAATGTCCTCTCTCTTTGTTTTTTACGGAGATGAAAATATTTTTTTTATTATCAGCTTTATGATTCTAGCCGTAGTAAAAGATGTTCAATATTAACGGACTCGACAACGTTTTTCAGACAATTGTTCAGATTTTTTTTACCAAAGTTTTTAACGTTTTTAATAGAACTAAATTGTTTTGTCTTCAGTCGTTGCAGTAACAAGAAACATATGTAGAAAAGTTAGTTTCCACATAAAAAACTGACTAAAATTCAACACAGATAAATAGGGACCACAGCAATTAATGAAACCTTTTGGTATCCTTATTCCTGTCAGCGTCGTAGAGACAGAATGGCGTGTCGATGGTGGTGCACTCGTTCATGAACTCGATGGAGCCGCCGGGGTCGGCGGAGATGTCGCAGATAGCCAACATCCTGAGGAAGTACAGCAGTGTGTAACTAAATTCGTGTATTTTATTCGAGGTTTCTCAATTCATTCTGCTTTTTTTGTTGTTTGCTAACACAGTACTTTCGACTGGTTCGTATCTATGTGACATTACCTGTGTGGTAATTGCGGCGCGCCGACGCTGCGTGGCAACCAGGGCGTGTGCGCCGGCATTAGCAGGTGCTTGGCATCCGGGATCGTCAGCAGCTTGGGGCTGTCCACGGCCCAGTAGATGCCGTTCACCAGCACCGAGGTGTATGGTGCTATCTGTGTCGGAACGAGTGGTGTTATTGTCATCATCGTTCCCGGATTATGTAACACTCTTTATCACAACTCTGGTTCAAGTTAGTCGGAGATATATCAGGATCAGAGGGTTTCCTTACTTACTCCGTATTATATTATGTTCGTTTAAACAGTGGCATGCAGTTCCTACTCTAACAATAACTGTCCATTACATACTAATAGAACAACTTTCCTTCCTTCGATATTCTAGTAAATAAAAAGAACTAATTTTTAGCTAAATTTCTTATCTTCTTATTTGATATTACACAAAACACTATCATTTTGATCTTCGATATGTGATCGAAATTTATGAAAATGGAGCCAAAATATAAAGTAAGACCTTTCTATTGGAATTCGTATTGACTAAAAACGTCACGATGACATGTTTGCCAAGCACTCCCGAAACATCTGAAGTCCGTACACTCAAGAAAAAGACTTAAGCCCCCTCTAGCTTACTAAAGTGTCGCTAGACAAATATAACTTGAGCAGAGACCTGTACTTGATTGGAGTTTCAGAATACTGCTGACCTTTTGTGCAAAAGTGGAGATGTATCTCTCTGGATGCTCTTCGTACTCCTCGTGGTCGTAGCCGCCCCCGTTTTTCCTTTCCAGGTGATGGCGGCGTCGCACTTCGCAGCCGTAGATTTTATTTGGACCTAGGATAAGAAATTCCTAATTTATTATTTTCTTTTTAAAGTTATGTTTAAGAACAATTTGGTGGTTATTTGGAACTCATACATGTTTGCAGTGGCGTGCGCAGAATTTTAGGACGAGGTAGGCACTAGGCAGGCCCCGATAACCCCAACCGGCTGGAGCTACTTAACCGTAACCATACCATTTGGTGTTAGATAATTTTTATTTTCGCCGCCGCCGCCACGCGGTAAACATGTCTAGGTAGGAGTGTCTTTTTGCCTGTATGGTGCGCATGCCACTGCGTGTTTGCAAGAATTAGCTGCGATCTTTTGTAAAACACACCCTTTTTTTATATTCTTAGAATAAATATTTTGGATATTTTCCAACTTTCTTTCTTTTCACTTTCATCACATCTTACATTCAGTAAATAAATGCTTGAATAAAAAACGATAATCACCGATCTGAGCACAGACCTAAATATGTACCTATTAATTATGGAAATTTTCTGTTGCTGAAGCGATTACTTATGCCGTTGTCTAAGTTATTATCATCATTAACCAACATATCCCACCATAATAAATAATTAACATAATTTTAAACCACCGACTTGGGATCAAGACTAGAATACGATGATTTTTTGTTTTTAAAAGACTGCTGCAAATTTTGAGCAAGGTACAGCCGGTATATAATGATAATAACAATGATATAGAATTTTCCAACAAGAAAATCACTTACTTCCGTGTTCAGCTACTTTCCGCAACATTTCTGGTGGGACATACTCGTGCGGCAAATCTTGGAATATTTCTTGACTTCCCTGTAATTATTAATAGAATTATTTTACACGCACTTCTTCGCATAGAAGTATTAAATGTGCTATAATTACCATTACTTAATTAGTTTATATTACGTCCCTCGATTTGTCTTAAGGACAAAGTCAGTGGGTTTGCGTCCGCTACGATATAATCTCAAGTCTTTCTCCTTCCAGTATTATTATTTATAATGACCCTACAGTTTCGTTCATTGTATTGTATTGTATATATATTTATTTACTAACTTAAGAACTAACACACCAAAATTATAAAAGAAATACAATTAAAACAACAAGCAAAAATATAAAATGACACAACAACAAACAAGAACAAAAAAAAAATATGGGTATCTACTAGCAGTGGTTAGCACTGAGCGTGTGCCAGCTCTCACGCTAGTAAAAGGGTCTCAGCATAATGCCACAGTTACCTGCAGCGCTGGTGTTCCGCCGAAACCCGACAGACATTGCCTCAGAACATCAGCAATTTTATCTAGCACAATCAGTGGTTGTGGTGTATATTGGGTATCCTAAGTCTTAATTACTATGAGATTTCAGTTCATGCAAAAATTACCTGCGACACATTTCCAGAGCCGGTGAAGACGAATGTCAACGGTCCAAGAGACTTGGGCATCATGCCGAGCGCGACCTCGTATCCCGCGTCGCGTATCGCTTGTCGCGCCATGCTCGAGTTGCGGTAGTTGTGCGCCGGGCCTATGTGCTAGATACAGGGGATGCTTTTACCATCATCAAATTAACATAGCGACATTTCACTACGTCGTCGTCGAAAATTTGCATCTTAAATGAAACCAACTTCACAAAGACATTTAAAACGTTTGGTGGTCTAGTGTTTCATGTCGCTCCGCACTGAAATCTTATTAAGTACGTAGAAGGTATGTACATATTCTTCTACCTGTGCTTTTATAAGTTGGTACTGCATTGGTGTAGATTGTATATAATCGACAGAGAAGGATTTTGTACACCTTCAGACGAAGAGCTAAGTCAACAACAAGGACCTTAAACTGATGCTTCGAATTCGAGTTCCTAACTAATCATAAATAGTTCAATAATTTTCTTATAATTATTTTAAGTTGAACGTTCTCGATGCTTTGATTTGTAGACAATCAATGCAGACATATGTTGTAGGTAGCTTTCGTAAAAATCTTAAATTAACACACAAGAAATTGCTATCAAGGTTTTGCAATTTTGGTCGCCTTTGACAATGTTAAGAATTGTCAATTTTAGGTACATTTGTAATACAATGTTCAATAAAGAGTATATTCAATCATTCTAGTAACATACCATGAAAGGTGTGTGGTGTCCCAAAGCCAGCAGTCGCAGACCCAAACCATGCAGTATATTGATCATGCCAGCCACCCCGGCGTACTTCCCGAACGCCACTACTCGGTTTCCAGCGTCATCCATCAGCTTCTCATAGTCTATTAGACGAATGTTCTACAACGGAGAAATTATATTTTTTTATATCTTTAGCTATTTCTACTTGGCTGAGAGGTTGCTAGGGGGTTTTAGACTAATTGTCAAGACCGGGACTTACAATGGGATCTTATGGCTCTTTTCAAGATCCTTAAATAGCACAAAGCCCGCTACTGAAAGTCCGTCTTAATACGGGTGTACTCGTCCGATATTTCGTTTTCACATTACACTGTCTATACAGTTGATAATATAATATCCCTCTAGGCCATTAACATTAACCCTTATAAACTAAGACACAATAGGTTCAGACGAAAAACTAACTGACCTTAGACAATATGGCGTCGAGCATGGGCATATTAGCTTCCTGAGCTTTAATTGTGTGCGAGAAGAAGCAGTACGTCTTATTAGGGATGAGCAGATCGATTGGCGTCTGTTTGACGCCGAAGATCACGCTGGCTTCGCTGATATCCTCTTGGATGATCGCTCCGGCGCTAATGTATGTCTGAAATAGTATAAAAATGGTTATTTCATACATACGTATGGTAGGTAGAGAATGCTTATTAATCATACCTGTTATTGCATTAAAGCTTGGAAGTTCCGATAAGTGCAGAAGCACCTAAAAAGATTTTCTTTTTTAACTGATATTTTTCTTGTCACCTGCATAGGGTAGGCCCTCCTGTTGGACGGCTGCACGATGACCTTGACGCCCTGACGCACCAGCCGGTTCACATTGGACGGGGAGAAGGGGGCGCGTCGCTCCCATACTGACTGGTCTTCCCTTCTGATAGCTATTACTTTTCGACCCTGAAGAGAATTGAAATTTTGTTCTAATTAGGTATGTGGTTGTTAATGGACAAGCTTGTGGCAAACAAGAAAGATAATAACTTTTATCTCGATAAGGACAAATATGCTAAGTGTTTAGAGGAAATAAAAACTGCAATAGTTAATGCAAATGTACACACGCTGTCGACTCGAAAAGAAGATGAAGAAGAATGCAAATGTAATATTAGAAATCGAAAAGTAAATCACAAGGGTGTGTACATACGAACAATTTGTGATATTACTGAATAAACAATATAATATAACATGTGACCAAATTTTTGTATTAATCATCAAGCCTAATGAATGATTCCGATATGTTGTCATTGCCGATCGCAAATAAGACGTCACAACTCAATTAGATAATTACCGATAAAGACAATACTTATTTACGCGTAATGAGAAAACAAATAATAGCACTTGTGCCCTCAAATCTCTTAATTATTTATCTAACAAAACTTTCCGAACAGAAGGTACTTGATAACAAAAATATTTCCAGAAGATTAGTGTAACTAAGGGCTCTCATAGGTAATATAGCTCCTTGTATGGTTGCTAATTCGTAATGCTAGCCATAAATTAATATTTAGCCATCTGATACCAATTTGAATTTCACTATATCTGTAGATAGTGAGTTTCTAAACAATGACAATGAAGATTTAAATAAGTTTCGGCCGAAACTGAAACAGGTGCCTAAAGTTCGGTCAGAACATCCTATTTCGGTCTGACACTTATTGTACTATTAGTTCGGCATCTAAAAACAGAATTGTGTACTATTCACATTAATATATTCATACCATTATAAAGCAACTACATATAAGGAATACCTTGGACGAAAGAAACCCTTTATATGTGAATGAAGGCCAAACATCTGTACATCCACCAAGACTTGAATCCTAATCACAATAATACTTATTATAAAGGCGAATGTTTATGAGTATGTATGTTTGTTACTTCTTCACGTCTAAACTGTAACTACTACAATTTATCCTGAAATTACCACGGGAACGGGCCAAATTGCGGGTAAAACCACCGAGGTACCGCTAGTAAAATTGCATACGCATAAGTTTGAATGTTCGTAACAACTTCAGGCAAAAACTAATCGCATTTCAATTAAACATTCCAATAAAATAGCTTATTCATTGGAATAACACATTGGCTGTTATTTTATCCCGAATTTCCAATTCCTAATCATGAAAATAACTCACAAATGCTATAGTTTCTTTACTCGTAGGGGTTTGTGAAGTCTTAGTGGTCTGGGGGAACCATGCTGGGAAGAGACGACGCAATAAATTCCCAAACACTATCTGAAATAGAATAAGTAGACTTCAATCGTTCAGGAAAATTTGTAGTAAAATCTGTACAAATATTTTGTAGAGATCAAATACAACCACGTTCCTTATCGTCTTTTCTAACTACATAATAATTAAAAGGCATATGTCGTGCTTTTTTTATTGTACGAATATGAAAATGACAATTAAATTTTTATTCACCTTAAAAAAATACAAATTGTACATAGGTAAACCCTGCACTATGATAAGCACCTACCTAATTATAACTAAGCGGTTACTGTGAATAATAATCTCCAACTTATTTTTCTAGTCTCAAAAGGTTACATCTATCAAGAATAAAAGCAGCTATTTTTTAACCGCCTTCAAAAAGGAAGAGGTTCTCATTTCGTCGGTATTTCTTTTTATGTTACCACAAAATTTTTGACTGTGAACCGATTTGGATGTTTCTTTTTTTATTTGAAGCTGAAGCCTCCCGTTGTTTTTTTTATATTTTACAGCAACACACACATTGCCTTCATCCCATGTTAAGTAGCTAAATCACTTGTGTTATGGAAATCAGTCAACGAGATATATTTACTTATATACTTTTTTTTGTTTTGTTTGGCAAGTTTTCTAATTCTTTATTTATATCATTAGAATATACCTATTACAAAAAACTCGTTGGTTATACGGTATGGTAAAGTATTTGGAAAACAAGGGATTCTTTGGAATTCTCGTATTCGGACTTGGGTTTAATCGGATATATAAATTGGTGAGATTTGACTTGATTCTGTAATTCACTAATCACAAACTACATTTGCGTCAACTCAATTAAAAAATCAATTTCAATTTAAGCATACCAAATAGTCACCCTTCTTAAATCAGTCCCATTTTACGAAACTTTTTTGTTAAGTAGGTAGGTACATTCAAATCTGTATGGATTGTTTGTGTGTCTATATGTACAGTATAAGAACATATTGATATTATGTGCACTTACATAATTTCTAATTTAGAACATCGACCCCGGTCGTTATCGTGTTGCACATTATGATAACAATATCTTAGGTTAGGTGATGAAGCTTGAATCTGAACGTTTTCCATAGACATCAGTGATGGCGTCAGCTTTGTTGTTTCTTTTTTATCATTAGGCATAGCAGCAAGACTCTCAAACTATGCTATTTGGTTATTAATATTCCTATATTACTACAAAAACAACAGTGTAAAAAACAGGATATTCGGACCTCGGCACATGAAAGAATTAATTTCTTTCATGTGCCGAGGTCCGAATATCCTGTTTTCTCTGTCTGCTCACAAAAAAATCTTGAGTGGAATAATAACTTTTAATAATTGACAGTTTCTTAAGTAGGTAAGGTAATAACTTATAATAAATTTAATCTAGCATAAAGCTTTCAATACTAATATAATAGAAGAGGTTATACTGCGTGGAAATGACGCCGAGCAATGCTCTTACTCAATCTCCCAACAACATTAGGTAATTCAAGGAGTACTCTCTAGGTCCATTTACACGCAGTATATTTTATACCTACATTTATAATAAAGCTAATTTATATTTCCATTTTATACATTTGGAGCGTCATGTATGTAAAACAATGTCGATTATTAGTAACACGTGTTATCGTATCTAATTAACCACTTTTAAGTCTTATAGCTAAGTCGGCACTTCCAATCACTCATTGAAAAAGACAACAGACTATCATGAGGTCAAGTGATGTTGAATTCGAGCACTATCTTTGTAGGTTAGTATCTCTGTACACAGCATTCTGTTGAAACTACTCAGTGTTATTGCTGTTTACTTATTTATTTTATGTAATACTGTGTAAATCTTCCGATTGTTACAACGAGTACCTTGTTACTAGCTGACCCGGCAAACGTGTTTTGCCAATGTACATTATTAACAGTGTTTCTCTACTATTATATGTATGTATTGTACATCTAAACTTTCCTCAAAAAATGTAGAGCGAGTGGGGCGGTACAATGTTTTATACTATGTATTGATTGTGCGATTTTTTAAGGAATATCTTATTATTTTACAATATAATCGATTAATAGTTTTTGAAGAAGTTTTTTTTGTCATTACTGAAAATTACTGTCCTAGGAGGAAATAACATGGCTAGAGTAGCAAACTTGGCCAAGTTTTGAATTTGAAGGTAGACATTAGACGTTACGTTTTGATCTCAGTTTTACCACAGTCATGATTGTGATTGACGGATTTCCTATCGTCTAATATAGTGAATGATGTTTGAATTAGTATTAGTAGTAATTCCATAAATCATGACTGATGGAATTGAATGACGCTTGCATGAGCGTCTAATGTCTGTCTTAGATACTAGTAATTTTATCATGTCAGCCAACTGACGTCCACTGCTGCACATACGGCTCGACAAAAGTGCTCCATAACGATCGGTCTTGTGCCTTCCTCCGACCATGGCGGCCCGCCACATGTTATTTTCTCTTCATCGATATATTTTGACGGTGTCTTTACCATTTAAGTATATTTTTACTGGAAGCAGGCAGGACGCTCTATACAACTATTCTTTAGTTAGTATCATATTTTAGGAACAACAAGACGCGATCTTTAGATAATGTTATAATAATATCATAAAGGTAATGTAGAGTCGGGGTTGAATATCAATCCGATTTCATACCACCTACCACCACCTGTAGGTACACTAAACGAACGATTGAATAATTTAGGACATTATTTATATTCCTGTATATTCATGTATTTAAACAAAGTGCGTGCAAGAAGATTATTTTGAAAACCTGAAATATAATGACTTTACTACTCTTACAAAATATAACGTAAGATAGGAGACTCAAAAAAAATTATAAGGTCGCCTGGTGACACCCAGTCACATACCTATCTAGCCACACAACGAGTTGTTTTTCGTACTCGCACATGTTACGATAATTTTAAACTTAAATTAATATGATATTTTATTTACTTTCATAAATACATTTCGTTTCACTAGATTTAATTGTAGGTACGTGTGCAGCAGCTGTTTAAGAAATGAGACACAAAAGTCTAAATCGATGGCAGTTTACATTGTAGAGGTGAAATGTACCCTTACCTTGCTTGTTGAGTAGTTCGCCAATCTCACATTATGCACAAACTTATATTTCGGAGATCTAACGATCATTTTCAAACAATTTTTGTAGCTTAATTATAAATTATTTGTAATGATATCTCATAAAAGATGTGCAAAGTATCACGCACGTCTGAACCGCGCCGAGTATGTCAATAATCTGTTTTTATTAATTTTCTTATCGATACAGAAATAATTATGAGAGAGAACAATCGATAAAACCTAAGTATAGTAGTGTAATTTCGGTCTTCTCGGGAGGAACTTTTTCAACTTTGAAAAAGAGCTCAGTAATCTTACAATTTCTACCACGACGTAGATCAGACACTTGTATGGGTTACATCTGTAGATATCTTTACCGCGACTGTGCTACCTACTGAGTAAACTAAATGCACTTTAAATAAGACACGTAATGATCGTAACACTCTTTGGAAACTAAACGTAAGCTGCCTTCGAGCGCTAGCAATGGAATACAGAAAATCGATGTGATTTTCTTTAGAAATTGTTAATAACTTCCTCGGGTTTTGCCTCCTTTAGAGGCTGGTAAGATAGGGAAAAGGCTAAGTATCTCCAATCTGCTGCTAGGTATCCTTATCGCATCGATAAATATTTTATAACAAATAAGTGTACATAATTAAATAACACACACGAGCACCTTTAATGTTACGTATGTTCATGATTTAGAAAGTACCTACAGAAAAAAGTTTACAATCTTTTTTTTCTGTTGTTATGTAATTTTAGGTACCTGACCGACCTTTAAAACCCCCTACTACGCAGATTGAAAGGATAAATATATACAGATTATATTTTTTTTATCGAAGTAGTTACTAGATAAATACTTTAATAATTTCAGCTCAAAACGTGTTGAATTTGCTGTAGACTATTTACCTAAGTGGGTGTGTTCTTACGTAGTACTGCATACGTTGGATATCTTGAAAAACGTACTTGTTTATATCGCATTTTTTTAAATCAATTTTTTTGGATTATTGTATTTTAATTCTTTGTGTTTTTTTATGTTTACTTTCTCTACTGCACACAGAACTTTTTACCACAACTTGGCTTGACTGGTAGAAAATGCCTTAGCATTAAGTCCGCCAATTGTATTATTCTGCAATAAAGATTATAAAATAAATAAAAATAATACTCAGCCCCCCTAGCAAAGCACTCCAAGAAAGACATGACAAGACATATCGGTCTCTACGATTGGTTGAAACAAGCTAAGTCGCACGATGTGTGACATAGCAGCCAATCATTTTGCGTGTGTTTGTTCTATGTCGTGTCTTTCTTGACGCGCTTGCTAGGCCTGCAGGAAGTCACTGAACTCGGCCCATGATTCCAAACAACTTTTCTCAAGGAACCCAATGTGAAAAACGTAACAAAATGTACCTATCTTTATCTTTAAACGAGCAATTCTTGTATATATATATATATATATATATAATTGGAATCTCGGAAACGGCTGCACCGATTTTCATGAAATTTGGTATGTAGAGGGATTTGGGGGCGATAAATCGATCTAGCTAGGTTTAATTTTTAGAAAACATCTTTCCAACCGTGTTTTCGGGCATGAAAAATTGCTCAAATTGTTAATACGACTCTTACTGACATCTATTGCCGAGTAGTAATACTATGCTATACGTAGGATGGTGCGGGGGACGTTTTGGTTTTGAAGTAACTAGAGATGGGGTTATGAAAAAATCGAAGGAAAATAATCGATTTTTTTACTTGTTCGATACGGTTTATATCGGAGACAAAATCGATTCTGAAAATTAATTAATTTAGGGTAAAAAACGCTAATTTTTTAATTTATTTTTCATTCAAAATGTAAGCAAAGATGTTCAGTTTCATGAGTACATTGAGCCCTTAAAGTTATCGGCTCTACACTTTTTACACACTGTATAAAATCCCAAAAAACTAGGTTTACAAAAAAAATAATAATAATCGAGCGATGCTCGGTCGTCCAGGTACTTCATATAAAGTGACAATCAGCTGGTTTCAGTTCAGTTTGTATGTGGAGGTAAAATTTATTTTTCGTTTTCGACATTGGGTTCCTTGAGGGGGGTTCAGTGACTTTCTCGAGTTTCGCCACCGTTTTTGATATAACGTTGTATAATTCCTGAACGATTTAAGTAGTTCAATTTATTTAGTGTATTGCTTCACTTACTCTCAGGAATTCGCAACACAGATAATGCCTAGTGCGAGGGAGGACCGTCGGACAATAGCGATGTCCGTACAGTGTACAAGAAGAGGGTATCCTCTTTTTGTCACTTATTAAGCACTTAATATAACTCAATTCTGTATATTATTTTTGGCAAATAGATAAATTCAATTTGCATGTACTCTAGGGTTCCTTCCACAATCGACGTATGCTTCGCGATGGAGCTGAAAAATTACGTTTGGAATTCATTTCGTACCGCATATCCAGATCAAAAGTCATTCATACTTTGGCGAGTGCGCGATATATGTCATTATTTTTTCCTCATCGCCACACAGTCTGCAAAACTCACTCTTCTGTAGGTACCACATACTCTACATGCCGAGTTTCTGCCATACATAGGTAGGTACGCCTACAAGTGTCAAAATTGTCACTGGTGGTTGATGTATTCGCATGATTCGTTTTTATTTATTTACTAGGTGTCTCGGCAAACATTTGTTTTGCGGGGTACAAAAACCAAAACCTATGGCTTTTGTACACCGTGTATGAAGATTATCGGGGGTAGTTATCAATGCGCATTTATTTTGAGCTCATCAAAAACAATTTCACTGTTGTTCAAAGGTGTCTATTTGGTGAATTATTTCGAATATAATTGTTCCCGGTACCATAAATAATAACGTCAAGTGTTATCTAGTTGTAATAATCAGTGCTGTGCAAAATATCAACACCTTCAGTTTGTGGGACGTCTGTGAGTGTCTGTGAGAGTGAATAATCGGCAAGGTGATTATGTTCAGTGTTAAAAAGGAACTATAATACATGTAAATAACTGTGTGTTGGCCTCCAAACATAAGATAATTATTATTTCATAACAAAAAAATCTTCATTAGTAATTTAAACCAAAAATTAGTCCGCATATCGTACAACAGATAGCGCTAGTGTCTTCACTAAACTAACACCGCGAATGAGGTATCGCTACTCCACACTAGAGGGCAGCAGTCTAATGTAGAGTCAATCATAGACAGCAAAATCTAGACAGCAAAATCGAGACATCGCTACTCACCACTACATGGCAGCAGTTTAATGTAGAGTCGATCATAGACAACAAAATCGAGATATAGCTACTCAACACTAGATGGCAGCAGTTTAATGTAGAGTCAATCATAGACAACAAAATCGAGACATCGCTACTCAACACTAGATGGCAGCAGTTTAATGTAGAGTCAATCATAGACAACAAAATCGAGATATCGCTACTCAACACTAGATGGCAGCAGTTTAATGTAGAGTCAATCATAGCCAACAAAATCGAGACATCGCTACTCAACACTAGATGGCAGCAGTTTAATGTAGAGTCAATCATAGACAACAAAATCGAGATATCGCTACTCAACACTAGATGGCAGCAGTTTAATGTAGAGTCAATCATAGCCAACAAAATCGAGACATCGCTACTCAACACAGCAGTATAATATAGAGACAATCATAGATAACAAAATATATCTAGAGTCAAGACTGTGAAACTATAAACTGTAGAGGTAAAATTAAATAGCTACCTGATATAAATCATGTCACAAAAGAAAGCGAGGTCTGTACGCCAGCAAACTTCGGTAGCTAGCCTAGTGCAATGCATGACTTGCAAAAAAGAGGTTTCGAAAAAGCATACAATATTATGTTCGGCATGTAAGAACCGATACGAGTTTGAATGTGCGGGCTACTCGGAAAAGTTATACGGCTTACTGGATACAGACTCAAAGTCAAAGTGGAAATGTAAAACATGCAAAATAGATTCAAAGAAATCGTTGACACAGAGTCCTGTTAAAAATATTACTTTACGGAAGAAAGCATACGTGCCATCTTCGAATAATAAGGTAAAGAAGACATTCTCTCCGGGTAAATTTGAATGCTCCCCTGAAGCTCTACTCAGTCCTCATGCTCGCGGAGCGGAGCCGAGTCTTACTGACATGGAATACAACGATGACGACTTGCAACACAGCGTAAACCCTCCTCTATTTGATTACATCGCTCCGAGCGAAAAGCTTTCAAAGAGCGTAGACTACTCAATAAGCGACGCGAGGGTTAAAGGGCTTTAAATATGGCCCATTTTATCGAAAATATCTTCACTTTAATTAGGTATCCTGAAATATTTTTTTAAGTTCTATGATTGTATGGTTTGTTTTTATTTTATAATACTTTTTATTTCGTATCTTTTAGTGGATATCGCGCTAATATGAAATGCTCAATTTTAAACCATAGACCATAAAGATCGTACCCAGCAAAGTCAGCGTCTCCTAGTACCCCTCTGATAAATGGGCTATGGGGAAATGGTACTAAGTATAACCACTACGGTTAGCAATGGGCAATAGCAAATTTCAAACTCCAAAAATTTCTTATCTAGATGTCGCTGGTTGGTGTCCAGGGGTCTTCTGTCATTTATATTTTATTACGTACAAAATATTTAGTTCATAGAAAAGAAGTTTAGAGCCTTAACATCTATTGTAGGGAAATTAATTCATTACGTTTCTTGCTGAAATAATATCAAATAATAATAAATGCCAATCAAATTAATTAAAATTGGTTCTCACATTAAATACCAGTTGCCCACAACCACTTATAGCATTGATTATTTCAAGATAAAATAATACCTTCAATACTGACTGCTTGGCGTCAGTAATTTCGTAGCTAAGAGAAACAGGGGCCCTGAAAATTCCCCATTAATAAATGTACACGAAGGAAGTACAAACGCATTTATTTTAGTAACTCTATTATATAAAAATGAATTGATATTCGTTACTCTCGCGAGAACGTCTGGACCGATTTGGCTAATTTTGCTCTTGAATCACACGTGGAAGTCCAGGGAAGGTGTATTTCTTCCAATATTCATATTCATTTATTCATTGTGATCAAGGGTCATAATAAAGATGTCAAAGCAGTAATAATAGTAAACAAATGTTCCAATCTTAATCTACTCTCACGAGCGTACAATGATTTTTTAAAGTAGTAAGCTAAAATGACTTACCTAGATTATAATACTATAAAACATAACATAAAAATAACTGTGCCAAAATAAATAAATATGTTTTTGTATTGAGGAGAATTGTCAAATTATCATCTCTACAGGCTGGGTTACTAGCATATCATGGTTATGTTGAGTCTGTTCTGAGGTACGGATTATAATCACAGGCAAGAATTGCAAATGATTTTTCCACAAGTCATACATATTGGCTGCTTGCATTTTGTGCACAAGTGTACAGTCTTCGCTCTTTTCCCAGGTAAACAGAACGTACACCTCTTTCTTTTGTTCCTGGCTAGTGTATCTGCATTAGTATCTGTTTCGTTTTGTTTACACATTACACATGCTAGTTGATTAGTGCTATGTAATAGTTAGTTGACTAATAGTTATGTAAATGGTAGGTACCTGTCGGCACGGATGTACCTACCCCAACACAAGGCGAAATGGCTACACGCGTCAACAGATCCTTGTCGCACATAAGCCGGATTTCCATCCACCGTCAAAAGGAATGCGCTAGGAATATCTAGCGGAGAGGCCGCCTTTTCCAAGAAATAGGTTTACTTTTCTTAGTTATAGCGATAGTGCTCTCTACTTTATTCTATGATCGTTCGTCTTCGGACTCGCCCGTTTGTTTATGAAAACTCATTACTATTCCAGTGTAACTCTGAAGTGAAATGATTTTTGTATAAACAGAAATATAAACATTCATTTGTAATATAAAGGTTTAACAATTTCATGGACACTCGACTCAATACAATAGTTTCCTTGACACGTCGATGTCGACGAGCAGGATTTGTTGAAACTGTTACACGTTACTACACACAGTTTTGGTTACATCTCAGAGGAATCAAAGGATTTATTTAGTCTGAGGGTTACATGCATTACCACCCTTTGCTTTATCGTTTAAAAAATATATATTGACGCACTTGACGTATCTGTCAGTAAAAGTCATGTTTATATTGCTTGCTTGATTGAAAGTTGAAAACTCAAGTCGACAAAAGGATAAATTTGCTAAAATTTAAATAATTTAGAAATATGTTTTATTACTGAACTTGCGAAAATGTGAAGAATATTAAGCATACATTTCAATATTACCAAAACATTTGGTACTTACCTGTTTATAGTGTAGTTAAACATAAGAATAATAGTCATGGAAGAGTTGTTTTCAATCGAAGATAATGAACAGTTTGTGAATGTAAGTTGATACTTGTACTCTAAAACCTAGATGTGATTACTGAAAATTACCAATCTTGTAGCACTAAGTGTCGTTTTTAGTCCTCATGTACCTAAATATGCTTTTCAATATGATCGTCTCTGCGACTGGCCAGTGGTCTTGTTTAGCCAATCATGGCACTGATGAATTCTTGACATTCTGATGTGTGTGTGTGTGTGTGTGTGTGTCTGTCTGTCTGTGAAGAAACCGGTGGGTTAAATATCGACAAAGTAGAATTTGGTTTGGGTGACAATGTGTTAATTTTTCTTCATGCAAAACACCAGTACTTGTTTTAGGTATGTAACAGGGTTACTGGATACAACATTACAGTGTACCTACTATGCACACTAGATAGGTTACACATCACAATCACAGTACTAAACCCCACCTTTTCATCTTGATAGGATCCGCATTAAGACATTATAAACTGAGAAGATTCAAGAATTTTATGTGCACAAGTTAATAATTATCATTGTCTATTTCTTTCTTTTCAGATTTGCAAGACAGCTCTAAATATTGAACAATTAACATCAAACAATGAACTTGTTAAAAAAGTGAAACAGGAGTTTTATAACACTTTAAGCTGTCATGATTTTGACACAAACAAAACATTCAAAGATATACAAACCAAAGGCTGGAATGAAGAAAAAATAGTGATTTTGAAAAGTTTAATACAAGATAATTGTGCTGCAGTTCTTTACGGTGCCATATTAGGTCACACTAAAATCCATGGAGAATGTTTGGTTGACTTTGATTGGACTGTGAAACTTGTTCTAGGTACAAGTAAATCAAAAAATCTTAAGTATCCACTATTAGAACTGCTTTTATGTACAGAAGATAATACTGAAAAACAGCAAAAGAAAATATTCTCTGTAACAAAAAATATGTTATCACAAATCATTGACACATTAGAATCAATTAAATGAGTTGGTAATGAAAACGTCAAGTTTATTTTTGAACACACTGAAACCCCCCTCCTATCTATTGGAACACATTGATGAGCTTTTACTGGCTAAAATCCTATATGTTTATATATATATAAAGAGGAAGCTACCTAAATATGTTAACTTTCACATCTTGTCCTGTCCAATGCTCCCTCGAGAGAGGATGGTCTTTCCATTCTTGTGATGACAAACATCATGAGACTGAGCTGAATCTTAGCAAGCTAGGCGCTTAAGCATAGGCACTCTTCATGTAACATAACTTAAAAAAATTATATGCATCAATGAATTAGTCTCTGCCTGACGGAGAAGGCTCTCCTCGCAACATTCCACCTCTTCATCGATCTCCGACAATCAAATTTGTCGGGGCCCTTTCTTACTACTTACCTACTCGTCTTCTTTTGGGGCGAACGAAAAATCGTTGGACATGTCATTTTCTTTAATCTTTACTTGTTACTACGTCGCAACTTTCAATTCCAACCGTGACACTACTCTGTCCTCAGGCCCTTCCGATATTCTTTACCGAGATTTTATTCGGTGGTCACTCAGTTGCCTTAACATAAACCATCAAAAGTTCCATGGCTGCTCCCAGGTCTTCATATGCAGCACTACTTTAATTTCCTCAGGACAATCAACCTGGGAAACATGTTCATGTGCACATAACGCCTGATTGAATGCATTGTCGAACAATGCAATCTTCAAACAAAACGCACCGGATAAGCAAAGCAATGCGACGGTTCGAAGGCGGTTCCTACGTCTAATGGACCCCGCCGCGACCCTACCTCCGCCCCATCACTCGTGCACCGATACGCCCCAGAATACAACGAGACTTTTTGTGCACCGTCACACATACTTTATATCAGTCTTGAATCTCCAGTACATAAATTCCCCACTAAATACAGTCTAGGTACTAATCAACTAAGTGTTATCAATCAACCGGGTCTCCGAGATATCATCCACCTAAGACTAACACCTATACCACCTTACACCTGCAGTAAAATGATAGCAATTAATAGGTAAGTGTATTTTAACCTTTTTTTAAGGCGCTTGGAAAAATGTCTAAGTGTTAGAACAGTAGCAAATATTTGTCTAGTTCGTGAATGGAACATTGCTCTAACCATGTCAAACTATATGTTTTACATTTAGATTTAGGTACTATTGGTACACTTGTGATATTAGCGTTAGTGTTAAGTGATATATAAAAAAATGTTAAAACATCAACAATACTACAATCCGCTCATTGGTCTAGGAGTTACTGACATTCTATTTTTCGGTCAAAATTAGTCTGGCAACTTTTTTCTTCAGCATTTGGGAAGTTACGTCAAGTCTTAAACTGAAGACAAGTCTTCTATCAATGTGTCCTACCTGTTCCTGTAAATTGTTGACATTATTATGTAAGGAGGTAACAGTGACTCAGTCGACAACAGTGACTCATTCATGTTTCCAGGTTATACAAAGTCTAAAGTAGGTTTTTCTCTTTTGCACATTATAGCACGTAACCCCCAAACGTGTTTAAACTAGTCGGACGGCTGGTGCAGTGTCGTTGTGTTGTGTCACAGAGAAAAAACAAATTTCGCTTGGATGAAATTAGATTTTAAGGTAAATTTCTCTGTTTTTTTCTACGTAAAATAATGGTAATTGGTAATGACTATTATATTTGCTGGTTGATAAATATTGTATAATCTTCATTCATATAGTTTTATTATGAGAATTGGATTTACTTTTATTGTTACAAAACAAAGTTTTCAAAATGGCGTAGTAGTGCACAGTGACTCAATTTTAAAAAGTAATTTAAATACTTATAATTGTTTTCATTTTTACTCATTTAAATTGGCAGACTCTGAAGATGACTTTAACTGAGCAGAACAGCAAGAAGATGACGATGATGAAGAAGATGCCAAAGTACTTTTAACGGAGACAGACATAGAACCCTTTACTTGTATCGCCTCAACCGCCGTGTGCCTCTGGGGCTGGGGTCGGGATGGTAGTACACTGATTCACCAGACATACCGAAACCGAGAGAGAGAATAATGGTACTTTTTTCTACAATATAAAAAGGCTCATAATGGCAAAGATTATTGTTAATAAATGTTTATGTCCCAATTTACTTTATTAGACATATTAATACTTACTTAATTTTATAAGAAAAGTCACATTGTTAGCATTGTTTGTAAGACAAATAGTTTGTGGACTGTTAGAATAACTTGTTTTTTCTTTAATAAATATATAAAACTGACATTATTTTGACTATGTTTATTACTCCTTTTGATGAGTCACTGTGTACCTTTTGAGCCAATGTGGACCCCAGGGTTGGGTCACTGTGGACGGACGCCCAGGTGTAGGTACACAGTGGCTCAAAAATCATTAAAAAAAAAATATTTTTTTTATTTATTTTATGGAATTGTGGTGATGCAGTGTTAAACTATAATAGTTAATTAATAATGTGTATGAGTTTCATATCAATCATTTTCGAAAAACACATGAGTCACTGTTACCTCCTTGACCCACCTACCTATTATGTGACATAAGTAGTATTTGTGATTACAAACAAGTAACGAAAATTGAGAATGTTAAGTAAATATCTCGTAAACTGCCAGTATCTAACCTACCTACTCATTTTATATAAAAGACGTACCTACCTGAATAAAAAATAAGAGCTAACCAAGAAACTTATACCAAAGTACTCTTAGAGCCAACCAAACCAAAGGTTGGTTATATCTGGTACGTCACATTAACTTTAATGACAGTGACCCATCGTTGGTAGATTTTTTGAAATCTAATTATAAATCAGACGTTAGGTTTTGTAGCCGATCATCAAACCATAGTGTTGTAGGTACAATATTGGAAATATTCGATTTATGAGGTATGTACCATCAATTTAGTCTTCGTATATGTTTTATGAGCAACAGACAATGCATTGAGGTTTCGACAAGATGAAACCTTTTTGTCATCTGTGCATAATAAATGCTGCAGAGCTTTTTATATTTATTTTATACATAACTGCATGAACATTTCTTACTTTAATTCCCTATTAACAACAAAAAAAAAGACACAGCTCTATTATTGATGACAAAGAACCTCAGGCCAAAAGTTGTCTGGTCTGTGACGCCGACTATAGCTTCGGCTGTTATTCACTCACATCACGGGCGCACGCTCAGACCAAACGCAACTACCTAGTTTTGCAAGTCGCGTACCACCCTCTTCCGCCTCGCCTCTTCACCACCCTCGTCTTTCTCAGCAATATGTATGGAAATTTTATGTACTTCTGGATCCAAACGGTCATTGGTAGTAGTGACAGTTTGGATCCAGAAGTACATACATACAATACCCTGCTACCCCGCAAGGAAGAGAAGATAAATATTTTTTGCTCCTTCAGTCTTGCATGTTTATCTTTGTTTCGTTTTATTTTAAAGGTCAGTTTCGATTTGCACGTCTTGTTGTATTTGGTCTGAGGTGTCTAGTCACGAAAAGCCAGAAGTACTATGTTAGGATAGTTGTAGAGGTACGGTTATATTCTGGTAGAAATATTAAAATAATACCTACCCAAAAAGTACCTAATGAACAAGTGTGCTCCATCCTAACATCGCTGCTTAACATCAGGCAGGATGGTGGTCAAACGCTTGTTCATAGTGATAATAAAAAAGTGGCATTTGTCAGGGTTCTATTTGGTCCTTGGACGTAGTGGCTAAGGTTGTTCCGGGGGCCTCGGCAATAACGCGGGAGTGGTCACCGTGGGGTTTTAGTGGGTGCGAGTCCCACATAACCTCATTAAATGTAATATAATATGTACATTGTATGTAAATAAATTCAACCTGGGATTTCCCCACGATAAAAAAAGGGTTCTATTAGGTTCAAGTAGGTTAACACCGCACCATTAACCCAGTTCCTGCGATTAGACCCTATAATCAGTTCCTCTCCGCACCAGTCTTATATTAAAACGTATCTCGACATTACCCCAAAAGAGAATTGTAATCCCAAAACTACAACTGAAATGAAACAAAAACTATTTTTAAACTTATTTATTGATTAGAGACATTCACACACCGACATTATTTCATACAGGAATATTTAAATAGGTAGGTTTACATATTATTTTAAACTATATTTTAATTCCTTATGGCCTTTCTGTGAAAGTTGATATAGACTTGTTGATAGAGTAGGTGATGTAAGAAAGTTAATTATAATTAACTCGTGTTAATATCGAGTTCAAATGGTAAGATGTCGAGACGGTACAGATGTTAATATTTTTAATAGATATGGAATGTCTCACTCGCTTTTACGTACTTTTCTAATATACATGGAGAAGTCTCCCAAACATGCAGATGTCAACTTTTTTGTATAAAATTACAAAAACGATCACGAAATTATATATTTACTGGACATTGGACACAGTACAACTGTCATTATAATTAGAGTAAAAACACTATCAAATCTATTGTAAATTGTGTATGAGATGTAAAACCTATTAAAACTTGTATGCTACGAAATTACTAATTTTCTAGCGTTACACCAAGCTACAATTCTAAAGGTTACAATTTGTGTACAGTCATAAAAATCGTACAAGTATATATTATCAAAAAAATTGGCATTTCAAATTTATCGAAAACTTTGTGGGAATTACGCTATTGATAGTGTTAATTGAGCATGAACCTGTTTCCAAGCAAATTTTGTCCTTTTCCAAATCCGACGACAGTGAAGAAATGATAATACTCAACGAGTAAATTTACACAACTTAAATTACAATAATGAGAATAATATTCGTGTTTAAATCATCACTTAAGAATAGAAATTATAAACTAACGAGATAGAGAAAATTCATTAATACAAACCTTAAACAATTTACAATGTTTAAACTTCAATTTATTTTGGGGTTACTGTCTTTTTGGGAAACCTATTTTGTTCATATATACATAATACCGTGCTTGAATCGGAAACGTGGTATACATAATGTAAGTCGGCTTTTTAACAAAGTCGTTACATTCAATGGTCACGGTCGCCTGTCTTAGTCTAATATAACCTAACTCACATCCTAACCATTTCCTCTTGTGCCATGCTCCAACAACACTTCATAATCGAATCCGTATTTATCATCGATTTCATGAATAACTTAATAAAAATGCTAATTTCGGCTCACGATATTTTGATGCTCTCTAATTTATTTATTTTTATACAAAAAAATCGCTACATGGAACTCATTTCCGTTACACATTATAACAATTAACGGAAACAGTGCATATCACTGTAATATTCAATAAAATGAAAAATAAATGTATACGAATATTGTACTACACAGGTAAATACGGAAAATCTATATAGCATACCACACTGACAATATTTTGTGGGCGTATTTATAAGCAGCATTGCACATACAGAGGGCGCCTCGCGCGGTACTACCTACCCACAAGTAACCGTATTAGCTGCACACTTAGCCACAATTAACAGTGTGATATCTAAAATGCGATAAATAACATTAAAAATATGCTACAAAAATAAAACTTGACAATTTGTCCATTAAATTGAGCTATATCCAAAAGAGAGCGTATTCAAACTAAGAAACCCCTGTATTAATGGCACCAACTTATCGCACCGTTCACTGCCTACATAACATTTTATATTGTATAATAATATAGCTGAAAGAAACCTCCTTCCTAGCAAATAAATCGTATAAAATCTTAACTTTACAGAAGCAAAGCACACTAAACTTACTCTACCGTCGTATAGGGATATAAGGTCATAATATTTGAAACAAAAAACAATTTTCACTTTTAAACGTTTTACGAACTTCGTTCGATTGCTAGCACGATTACTGAGTGGAAATAAATAAAAAAGCTTTTTTTTAATGTTTCAATGTCCGCCGACGATCGTTTAGTTGGCAACTTGCACGTCGCTCGCCGTTTCTTGGATCTGAAAATCAAAATAATCGACATTTATATATATATATTAAATATACATTAAGGATTAAATTAGAATTCTTAATGAAATTCTATGTTATGGTGTCACAAACTAGTGAGCTAATTGCGATAGTACAGAAGTGTCCGAAAACACTGTTTCTAGTAATAACTTGTAAAAACAATTTAAAACCGATCACACAGTTTTTAACTCTTCGTTTTCTGTGTGTGTATTTTACCTCGCGCATGATACAATACATAATCTACCCAATAAACATACTTGATGAATGGAGCTGCTTTCAAGTTGATTTAAAATAATTAACAAGTATATTTTAATGTATTAATTGAACTAAAATGTTCATAATCGAATGTGATTTATTATTTCCCAAGCTCACGGCATAACGCGTGAACGGCTGAAACGATTTCGCAAATTGCATATTTGTGTACAGAAAATTGTTAGTAAGAAACAATTACTGTTTTGAAATCAATATCCATACATACACTTCACGCCTTTCTCCCAGAGGGGTAGGCAGAGACTACAGATCTCCATTTGTCACGGTCCTGACATACCCCTTTCGCTTCATCTACATTCATACATCTTTTCATACATGACCTTCGGTTTCGAGTACTTTTCACGCCACCTTCGGCCAGGACATCACCAATCTGGTCTGTATATGTCCTTCTGGGGCGACCTCTACTCACTCGGCCCATTACATCACCCATATAAATCTCTTTCGTCAATCGCCATCCATAGTCAAAAAAAGAAATGGGTTGTCGGGTTCGCTAATGTTCAGTAAAATTCGTTTAACTACCATTTTAGAATAACAATAAATAATGTTTTACTAACCGTTTCCGTAGGCAGTTCCGGGAGCTCCGGGATTAAATCAGCCAATTTGTCACTGACGATGGTTTCCTATAAACATAATGAAAAACATTAGCAACATTATAAAGTACCGACATACGATCCGAGATACCAATGAGGAAACGAAACTTGAAGAAGAATAGTTGTATACTACTTTATTCTATGATCGTTCGTCTTCGGACTTTGTGGGATTTTTTTAGAAAACTCCGGATTCGGGTAATAAATGATTGAAAAGCTGTCAACATACTCTGATGATGATGATACTCTACATAATTATTTTTTTTACTCTATGAATAATATGTCATCAGTACATCATACCTACCTGAAGCAGGGCAAGAAATGATTTAAGATGTATGTTTAATGAAAAGTTTAATAGAATCAGATATGATGAATGAGATCCGTTTCACCTTGTAGAAGCAGTAAAATATTATGCTCGCATTAGAGTTGACAGCTAGGGAAATGACATAAGAAAATGGATTTATTACTAAGCCTACTTTGTACAAATTATACATTATGAACAAATGTAATATGACAACGATAAAAAATTATATACTTCGAGCAAATTATTCAATCAGCAAAATGAACATGTTTTTTTTAATATAGCAATATACTAACAAATCTAGGATAAAAACTGATCATACACTAATAGTACCAAATTCCGTTTCAAAGGCTGGCTACGTAGTGCTTTATTTACATATTATACTACTATATAAATGAGTTCATTCGTGTCCATGTTTTATGTACGTCCACCACTACTGGAAAACTCAACGTATAAGAAAAAAATATTATAAAATAAGTAAATACTAAACAAACAGAGGTACACAGAGGCGTTTGCTGAGCAAAATAAATCCACATTTCACAAAAAAAAATTAGGTGACCGGCATATCACCGTTATGAGGTGTTCATGCGGATCCCATGACGAAGTTTTCCTTTATCGTAAACGCGTTGTTTTGCGTACAGATTGTGAAGAGATTTGAGTTAGTTCAGCTGCCGACGTCTACTATTGAATATGCCTGCCTTCGGCCGGACTCAAACAAAGAATATTGCAAGTAGAATGATCCAACTACTACTTACAACCGCTCTAATAATTGTTACATAACTTAACGAACAAAACTATAGTAAATAATACTTTACCTTTGTACTATAGTTAAGGGAATAAATAAAAAAATACATAATAACATGAGTATAGTTCCCTACGTGTGATCCTGAAATTGTTAGCACAATAGCATATTTTCCGTGACCATGCTGCAATATTAATAAAGGTGTGAGAAAATCAAGCGTAGGGAAACAGGTAAGGGATAAAAGGTTGGGCGAAATCCCGTAGTATTATTTACACATTCCGTTGGCGAGCACACTTCTTCTGGGTTATGTCCGCACATGCTGGCTGGATGCACATGAAACTACAAATATATTTTTGTTTCTATGTCGTCTACAATAATCGTTGGTAGTCACCTGAGTTGGCGTGGCCGGCAGTTCAGGCGAGGAGTCTGCTTGGCTCAGTTCGCTGGGCGGCAGAGGGAATGACTCGGAGATCTCTTCAGCTGGTTGGCTGATCTCTTCGCATGGCGCCGGTGGCAAAATTTCAGATTCGGATTCAGACTTGTCTTCCAAAGTCTTAACCGACGACTCGTCGCCATGTCCGTTACACTCGATCGTTTCAATCACATCATGCTCTTTGGTTTTGTTCTTTAAATTTTCTTGTTCGGTCAAGTTTGCGTCACCGTTTAGTTTGATATCTTCAATTCCATTTGTAACTGGGCTGTCGTGGTTGTTTTCTACCAAAGAGACATTTTCAATAACGGCTTCTACGCTTCCCACAACTTCAATCACTTGTTGGCTCTGGATAGCTTCAGTTTCTTCTATGTTTGTGTTCTCAGATTCGACAATCTCAGGGACGGGGGGTTCAGGCATAACATCGTCTTGTACTGGTTCAACGATCTCTTCTGGTTCAGGGGTTACTTCCTCTAGCACTTCGGGAACAGGTTCTGGTAATTCGTTTTGGGCTACATTATCAGGGACTACTGGGGATTCGCTTTTAACGATTTCACTTTGTTTGAGATCTGACGGCGGTAGGGCTTCAACAACATTAACTAATTCATTTTCAGTGTTACCTAGTATTTGCTCATCGGGTACAACCGTGGTATCTTCAGTGGTTACATCGTTAGTGGTGGGAGAAGGGACAGGTGAGGGAATTTCGTTATCGGCTGGTGCAATTTCGATATTGTCCACATCAGTGGCAGGCGGTGCGGTCTCATCAGCTTTTGCTAGTGAAGTGTCCGTCAGTTCTGGTGCCATGGTAGTTGCGGCAAAGGAAGCCACGGATGATGGAGGTGGATTAGCGGGGAGAGGAGGGGGTGTGGTGGTTTCTATGGTAGGCAGTTGTTCAACACAAACCTCGGTTTTGGCGGGAATTTCGACAACTGGAGCTGGTTCAGGTTCTTCTGGTTTGCTTTCAACCTTTGGCTCTTCAACCTTGTCTAGTTTGGGCTCATCTAATGAGAGTCCATTGACAGGCAACTGTTCGGGTTCCGTAATCGCTTTGGTCTCTGGCCTCTCCTGTGGCGCAGGTTCTTCGGCGGGAGACGAAGCCTCTTTCGGTGATTCAGGTGTTGAGCTGCCATTTGTAATGGGTTCTGTCACAGGGGTTTCTGGGGTCTTCTCTTCTTTGATTTCCGCCGCAGGTTTCGCTTCTTCGGCTTGCTTTTCCCCCTCAACAGCAACAGTTTCTGCCGCCTGCAATACAACAAATTGCCTATGAGTCTAACGAAGTATCACACCCATTCAATCGTACAAAATAAAACACACCGAATCAGCCATAGGAACTAAGGAATGCGTCCGTATGCAAGACAAATCCAAGAAGACTGAGAGGACACATTCATGTGTGATGGGATTTATAGTGCAGCTTTCGTCACGGAGGATTGGCGCCCATTTTTAGTACATATGTATGTTTGTATGTCACCCTCCACTGGTTCTGATCGAAGGCATATTGTGTTGCAAATGTTGCAGCCCTAGGGTTGTCAACACAGCAGTATCCCAATAATCTCTCAAAGAATATACCTTTGGTAACATGTTGCTAATTTCTTAATGTCTCTAATTTTAATTTATACAAGTTCATGGTCAACGTAACTAAGGTAAATTTGGAAGATTGTGGGCAATAAATGACAAATGAAATTGGATTGGTAGGTATAAGATTCGCATCAGCTAGCATTATCTTATATTGCTACCTTTAAAGTAATGTAGATTTCACATAATCGCAGTGATCATTGAAATCGGGAAAATACGAATACACAGAGTAGACATAATTATACATATTTCAAGTAACATATCAGAAACTAATCACATGATATTTTTTGCATTATTCGTAATTGTGCTGTTATGTAAAGTATTCTGAAATACTTAGTTGACCGATAGCAGTAAATTAGTAGTTTCATACAAAGGCCGATGCACAACCACTGTGCTTGTCGGCATACAATGCGATACGGCTGGACAAGGCCGCCTTTGTTTACGCGACACTCCTCGATTGGCATATGGACGCGATATGCCGGACAGCGAGCACACCGCCACTCTTACCTTTGTGCACACAATTTAGGTAACTTTTTAGCACGGAAGTACAGTACATTGAATACCACAATGAGGGTGCACAAATTGCACATTTAGCAGGCAGACATGTGGTTGATGCAACTAAAAGATTAAGACTACAGAATGTTTGTATTTTTTACAACTTAAACACTATATTCTAACACTACATTGCATGGCGTATGAATATCGTGTACACTATTGCACCAGAAAATATCCAATAACTGTATACATATAGAACGACAATAACAAGTTCATAGCATGTCGGGCCACGTGTACTATAGAGCTAAACAGTAATTAGTTTAAATTACCTTTCAATTATGTTATAGTTTGAGCAAGTGTAACCGTATACGTAATTCGATGTGAATTACCCATGTAATCGCGGTATATAAAAAGTATAGGTACTTAGCTGTTTTCCATATCATTCAAGAAGGCATCATTTGAAATTATTGTTACTAAAGAGTGGACGGTGGTCGAAGGGCACTTTAAGTGTAGGAAAACTCAAAATAAACTGCTCTAAAAATATCGGCTTATTGTCTTTAATTATAGTTATCTCCGTGTAACTGTACTTCATGAACTCTAGCCATATTACCTAGCACATGATTTAGGCGCTAGTCCGCGCGAAGAAACCATAAGGATTCCTTGTCGACTACGAAATACAATCAATTGAACTTCTTCGTGTTTTAAAATGAGGACTAATAAAAAATCCAGTATATTCAGAAAACAGTGATGTTTGTATTTCAGGTATGCGTTGCGGTAATGTGCCGTTTCCATTGTTACCGTTTAGCACCTTACGTACAAGAGGCCTTTCAATGCCTTAATTAGTAAATACTATGCATGGAGAAACTGAACACATAACTATGAAATTATGCGTAAACAACCGCTCGGTATATCGAAGAAATGATGTGTGAGGTCAGTAGATTTCTTGACATAACAAACGAGCTATATAATCAGCAATGTGAACTTAGTTCATTCGATTTTAGTTGCAGTCTTCGATACGTATGTGAAGTTTGAGTAAGTTGAGTCCAGGGCGCGTTGGTTTTTGTTGGCCTTGGGTGTATGTGTGGCAGGGCGCACAGGTTCGATGACCGATCGGGCGCCCCGGTCGGCGACGGGCGAGGTCGCCAGCCTGACACCCCGCCGGACTACACACACCTCCCCAAATTTAATACAACTTGGCAAACAATCGCGAATGTACCCTGAAGGGTTGATACATTTTCGGAGAACTTCGCCAAAGTCCAGGTCTGACTGAAAGGCATAACAAAGTACATAATGCGAAATTTCCGCTCTTTTGGTACAATAAGAAATCCAACGAAAATACGACACCATTGTTGGCGTAAAGCCATAATAACTGATTCCACAAAAAATAATACCTAAGGTGATAAACATTTCCGTCAGTGGTACTTTGGAATAAAAAAAAATAAGTTATTTATAAAGTACACATCTGTGGAACTTTTTAAGTTACATGAAAAGTACTAACTTGTCCAAAAATTTCTGCATCTGTTGTGATACATTTTATATTCAAACAACCTTTATATGGTGTGTTCAATTCAATGGATACTGTTGGCACAATGTTTTGAGTGAAATGCATTCAAATGTTATCGCAATAAGCGAGGCTATAGGATGCAGTTTTTACAACACCATCAAGTCTCGGCGATTAAAGATAGTAGCCACCGAATAACGGCAACACGCTGGTAACGGTAAATATAAGGACGTCATACCTATGCAAAACAAATTAACTTGACCTATCAACGGCACGCTTTACATCACAAACTAAGCCCAAGCTATATTGATTCATCTCCGTTCGCCAAACTACATAGGGATCATCAGTGAGTCACCATCATACACCATGGCTGCGGTACACATTTTACGCTCTAAATAAAGTTACGCTAAATTTCGTCAAGAGACGACTCAAACAGAATACACCATGGAAAAAGCATGGGTGCCGAAATAACTGTTAAAACGAGGGTCTCAAAGCGTGAACGATTTACGAAATCGCAAGCAGCAGTACTTATTTGACGGTCAGAATAATAGTGGTATTACCGTTACTAATATTAGAATATAGCGCGTGAATAACGTACGTGGGGCATTCAATACGTATATTGTTCATAAATATCTAGAATACCTGTTAAACCGCACCTAAATGTATGAAATCGCACTGTACATCAATACGTACATGGTGCGTGTAAGTACTACGCGTACGAGTGCAAAAGTAATGCCTGCCACTGTACTAAGTAC
The DNA here is from genome assembly GCA_012932125.1 of Conopomorpha cramerella. Taxonomy (NCBI): domain Eukaryota; kingdom Metazoa; phylum Arthropoda; class Insecta; order Lepidoptera; family Gracillariidae; genus Conopomorpha; species Conopomorpha cramerella. Next base: position 82,956 of record SJJU01000415.1, read on the forward strand.
GGCAATTTGCATCTCTATAAATACGACAAGGGCGATAGCATCGGAGCTGCGTCCCGAGACAGATTCTGCACTACCATGACCACTATCTTCAGGTGAACGGCCTCCCTCCAGCACTATCACTAAAGCAAATAATTAACCGCCACGCTTACTTATCTTTAAACGTTAAATAATTTTCATGCCAATGCACCTACGTTATTGTATTTGAAGTTACAGCACAGATTTTAACATCCAATAGGGCAGCAAACTGTATCAAGAGCAAGGTAGAACCTATTATAACGTGTTAAATTATACACCTTATATCTGAATTGCACAATCAGGGCATACAACGATGTACTCATAATTAGATTTTTAAAATGTGTTATTTTTAGTGCAGCTAATAAACGAAGTATCATGTACGACCAATATCGTAAGTTACTAACTTGCATTGAAAGCCTAGAGACCTAGCATCATAACCAGTTCCAATCATTCCGATACAAAATTGAATGTGGCATTTATTTGGTGTGAAGAAAAAAGCCTAATAGCTTAAGTTTGTCATATGGGTCACTATATTCGCATAATATTCGGCGAATATAGTGACCCATATGACAAACTTAAGTGGAAACGATTGTCAAAGTTATATGTTCACCGCGAATTGTGAAATGAAGTTCAATAATGTTACGTGACATGTGTCCGCCAGCATTGCAGACCAGAGACAACCAAGGGTAACCCTAGTACACAATACAGATCCGTATAATTGCCTGTATACTAAAGACATAGAGTACAAAATGAGCTGAACTCCGGGCCTGTAGCCGTTCGCCACTCCGACACTGTGCAACGACACATAATTAGTAAACAAGATACACGACACCCCCCGCTTCTTGCAACTTCGTGTACGTTCGACCACAGTAAATCATAGACTCGGCCCTCCTTACAGAGAAGACACAAGGACTACATTCGTCTAAAAGCAGGAGTGAAGTTTGAAAACAGTATCCGGACACCGACGCATTGTTTCATACGACACTAAATGGAAGTCAAATTGCTTTGTTATCTGTGTGAGCTGCTTCAAAGAGTGAAATGCACAGAATTTCGAAGCTACTGTGTTCTCCCAAAGAGACTGAAAAGGTGCAGAGGAGAGATGGCAAGCTGTTGATTTAACAAGAATGCCATTCTTCATACCACCATAATAGTCCGTGACCTAATGAACCTCAATTGGTTCAACGAAAATAATGTAGGTATAATGAAGTCACTGACTCACAAAATACTCGACATACCTCTCAATATGAATCAGTTATTCATATATGGTACGTCAGAGGACGAATGATAACAGCTAATAATTTGGGACGATAATGATTAATTTACTAAAAATATACCGAAATCCTCAAAAAATGTAATGTTTTATTTAGGTAGAGCGTGCGATGTTTGAAAGCGAGTCTCCGACCGCAAGACAAAGGTTGCTCTCGACATTTATTCGACCGCAGCACAGTTATGTACACAACGGCTTTCAATAACATGTACAATGCCTATTGTTTTATCATTTAAGCTATGGGATTAGAATTCATCAGCAATTCAAATTATTTTTCCACTGACTATACTCATCGCGTGGCCTTTTATTTTTTCATGAATTGTTATGGGACAATTGTATGTGTATGTATTGTGTTATATCGTCCAGATATCGGCAAGTACATTTTAGTTATTCAAATGTAGCCATCGGCCAAGAATATTTATATGAATTTGAAATGTATTCGCGTCTGATTCCGGTTTGCAAGGAGCAAGCGACTCGAGCGGACATCCCACGCCAGGATCGGCCAATCCGCCCACGATGCTACACCGGTATTTATTTTAAACACCCCACTTCATTTTCATGACACTTAAATGAAAATATCTGCGCGATATGTTTACTTTTATTTGGTGAGAAGGGCACCTAATTAGATTGCGGGAAAGAAGCACCAAACTATTTTGCCGAGATCATTAAATCAAGATATGAATTATCTACAAAAATAAATCAATACAATAATATATCATTAGTTAATTAACATATTATGCTCAGTTAATGCCGGCCCGGTAAATACTGTGTACAAGAGCCAATAACAAGATTGACTATTTATTTATTGATTAATTCATAATTAAGCCAACTAAAAATACGTTATAAGTCACGGTCACACAAATATTATTTCATAAAGTAGTTCATAGTATCTTTGGTTCACAAAATAGTACAATAACAATACTTGAATCTACTTTCAAATTTGTAGGTAGGTATAATAGTCAATGTCAAAATAATGACTCGAGAATTTAGCACAACTTATTGCTTGAAATGAAGTTGGAGAAAATATGATCTCTCACGGAGTTATTCTCCGTGAGATATCATGTCTATTTGTATTTTTTTATTTAATTTCAACGGTAATCGGAACTAACCAATGACACACAGCAATATTCCACGACTGATTCACAACTTTTCAACAACGACACAAACGTGTAGCGAAACTAAATTTCACGGACATCATTTTGACGGGTTTTTTCTCAAGTATCTGTAAGTTTATCTAACAGTATATTAACAAGAAACCTCTTCTACAAACTGTGGAGTTTATAAATAAATCTAGTTGATGTTCAAGGATTACTTGGTTCCAGTGGCACTTCATGTCTCCTTATGATACATTAGTAATCAACAAATGTATGAATGGAAGTCATATTTGTTGCGTCAGGAATGTGTGTACGGCGCACGCGTGCCTCGATTGACACTATGATCTTTGGGTGTAACACGGGTCACCCCGCGGTGTCCCGTCGGTCGGACGAGCGCTTACGTATTCCCGACACATAGGACCAAGTACCATTAGAAAGCCTAAGCATATGCCAACACCTCTATATTAGTATACGTTACGAGGACGTATGCGCTGTGCTATGCTATGCTCGTTTCGATGGAACTACGTAACATACCAACCGAAATGGTGTCTTATTTTTACCACGTAATCTCGCGCCGCTAAAATACAACACAAAGCATTTTCATACACCCTACCTACTTAAACGAAAAGCCAGCAAAGGCCAAGGTTCTAGTTTTGCAATAGCATTGTGTGAACAACTATGTTTATCTACAGATCTTCGTTGAAAGCATTAGGTGAGTCAATACAATCGTGTAGTCGCGCGGAAATCGCTCGTCTTTGAATTCAAATGTGCGCATTGTTTCTGACTGACTACTGGGTGCAACGTACTGCATTGGTGTAGAGCGCGTTTGTCATAGAAATCGGATTTCTAGCAGCGGAACAAGGCCGTCCGCTCCACTGTCCAATTCTACACACACCTAATGGCTACTAGTGATTCCACTCAAATGTATGGACAGCGAGCGGTCCAATAATTACTACCTTGAACACCCATGTCTTTCGACTTTGCATAATATGTCTGTCGTATGGAGTTTTTAATTAATTGTGATTCATATTATTATACAAATACTGTAAAGATTCCAGAAAAAATTAACGTACGAATCTCCAACAAGATGAAACTAGGCTATAGCGACAGCCTACTTTGCAGCTTCCACGTGTAGGACGCTATTTAGTGCTCGGTTACTTAACTGTCAGTCATAAGCAATTTCACCAAAGAAAATTGGTAGGTTATAAAATTGAATCGTGAGCGTACTTAAAAAAAATATAGTAACACGATGCATAGATATTTTACAGTTACAAAGTAAATTTAAACTTTCAATATTGTAGATACGCTTTTCTGCATCGTCATTTTGGGTTACATTTTACTTGGCAATGAATGTAATATATCAAACGGTACTCTAGCGTAAAGGGAGAGGTGAGTGACTTGGACATAAGGCGTTCGGGCACCGCGAGATCACATACATACAATACTACATTCGCTAGTCAAAACATTAAAGATAACGAGTCTGTAGAGAGCTTACCACTTACAATCTTCATAAATACCTACTAAGAATCAAACGTGTATCGTCGACGCCAATAGCATGCGATCCGGTTTCCCGTCAGTGGCTACGAAATTCGCGAGGTCATTCACCTCATGTACATACAATAATTAAAGTTTAGGACATGCTGCCCGCTAACCCGCACCAGGCTAATCAGGAAGTGGGACAGTTCACCGCGATGACTGATTCCGTTCGCGAATCGAAAATTCATCGGCCACACAGTTATTGTTCCGACTACTGTGAGCTGAATACATAATTTCCCCCGATGAAGTAGAAAGCTCCGACGGCTCAACGAATAGTCTCGATTAAGGAATGAATCGCCGCTGCAATAACACGACTGCAAGTGGTCGGTAAACGTAAGTGATATTGAACCCGAGGCGCCACTAGTGTCAACAGAGTTTTCTTAATTAAAGTTTGTACTTTCACTTTAACTGGAAAATAAACTTTTAGGTGCATTTTATGTTTGCACAAAACGGCGGAGATCCGTCATGTATAGATGAGATTGTATATTAAAGCTTTCACTCACCTCTTCAGGAACCTTCTCGGGCTCTCCATTTGTTTTGGCTTCCTCGTCTTTCTGCTTCTTCTCCTGCTTAGGCTTGTCTTTTCTGCTGAAGCTAATTGACCTCAGTGACCATTTCTTCTTTACCTGTCCAAAAATATATGAATTTGTACTAACTTATAATACTAACCCTACACTATATTTATCTTACGTTTCTCGAAGAGGTACCTTCCCGTGTCTGTTTTGAGATTGCAGATACATCACGCTGACTTGGTACTAACAGAAATACAATAAAAGTATGTTATATCTGCATGGTTCAATCTCCAGACCTACGTAACCTTTTTTGTACATGCATATCTATGTAATGTAATCTATCAACTTCAAAAATCGATCTAATTCAAGGACAAGGCCATTCATTTACTTCTAAAATGAAACAGATGAAGTACCTACCTTCTTATTTGATTATTATGTTAATATAATACAGACACATATATTAACATGTTTGTATAGCACCTGAGTGTGACACATATTTTTTCTATATTGTAACATTACTTTGTTATTAGAAATTTTATATGTCCCTTAATTTAACAATGATCCGAATCTTGGCATTTTACCCATGGCAGGGTCAAATTATCTATTCATTATATTACATATCTTGCAATCAGTAACTAACTATTGAAGAATGGGTTGCATGATCAGATTCAAATCACGCACCCCACTCGGAACAAAACCTGTTCTAATCGTCAATGTCCGTCCCACCTTGGAAACAACGTTCGCTTGTGTTTGAGGTCAGGAATTGTACAGGGTTTGGTACCTTCTCCTTTTTGGGCTTTTTTGTCTCCTCGGCGGCCGGTGCGTCGCCATTTTCTTTCTTCTCCTCAGCTTGTTCGGCGTCCCCATTGGTGACGGGAGCAGCTTCCTTGTCAGCCTCCTTTTCTTTGGCTTCCTTCTCTGTTGTAGCGTCTTTCTCGTTCTCGGGAGTGCCGTTTTCTAACTGCTTCTCTTTGTCCTGCGAAACAACGAGTTCACTAACTTCACACGTGAATATTATAACGTATTGCTCTCGTCTATAAATTTGCCATTTCCTGCTACTCCGATAATTTTATTGGCCTGCTCTTATCTAGTGAAAGCGATATACAACAAGAACGCCGCTATTTAACTTAAGGAAGACGTGGGCCGTAAGTCTAGACTCTGTCCGCAGCGAATTTATCTCCACCGGCTGCCTATTCCAGTCATACGAAAGATTAAAAAACAACAGTAGAACGTGACGTGAAAACAAAGTCTCATTTTCGACAAATAATTGTAGCCATTTGTAGGCAGATCCGTGCATCCGCTTTTTTTTCGTAGTCAATTAATTCGGAACAAAGAGGCCTTTTGACCGATTCAGACAGTCGATAGAGCGTAAAGTAATTTGCAAAATAAAAGAGTGTGGAGGTCCTGCACATGTACTAGGTATTTGAATGAAATATATAATTGTATCACTGTAAGTAGCACATTTTAAGTGAGAGCGACGTAATCGTCGCTGCATGGTAAATGACTCGCGTATTTAGCTTGTAATAGTTTTACAGTCCACTTTTGGAATTCAAATATTTTTTTAGGTGTGCAGTTTTAATAAAAAGTGAATCAAGAATAGTTAACCCCTAGAACATTTCAATTGTCCTTTCTCGACATATTTTTATGCTGAAACTGTCACAAAGATCGAATGTGCCGACTCGCGCGCGGAAGTGACACATAAAACTGTCTTACAAACATCAAGTAGTTCACAATGCATTGTATATCGGGCGCGCCGAGACACAATTTCTTTCAATTCTCAAATGGCAGTACACAATCGTGGCGAATAAAGCAGTCAATGGTGGCTTCAGAACCGATCATTAGACCCACTCCAACTGTTAAGGGTAGGTACTTGAGAGCTATCAAAGTAACGCGCTATAACATCTCCAATAGTATGCAGTTGTTTACAATATAAGAAGTAAACAGACTTACTTCCTGCCTTCAATATGGCAGCGTCTACATTTAACGTTCGGATTAATTACACTATCGCGCACTGGAATGCGTTGGTATTAGGTTCTTGGAATTTATAATAGTTTAATTCGTCACCTACGTTCAATGCTTTTCCTTGTGTATACAATAATGGCGATGATAGAATATTTTATCTAATAAGTACATTAAATGGAAATACCACTCAGTCGGCCCACTCAAACAGCTAAAACTAAGAGATTGGCACGTGGCCTACGTTAGACGAAAAAAGAAACCACAAAGAAATAATTTCGTAAAATGTTCATGGGAGTAATTTTACCCAGAGTTGAAACACTTTCACGTTGAAAACCAGAAATTGTAGGCAGACAAATAGCAGGTTTGTACAATATTGACAAAATAATCAGGACCATCGAAAAGTAAACAAGCGAGACGAAACTTGCTAACAGTAGTAACTATTATAGTGTTAACAATTTTGGATCCGCGCCAAACATAGTATTTTTACAACTGGTTATCTCTTATAGTATTTTTCACGTCATTGATATTGGGTCGAGAACCGCAAAATTACGTAGTACATTCCTTACTTTATGAGTCATTTGTGAGCATAATCGTAACATTTGCCTACGTCGGTCTAACTAAAGTTACACAGTTCAACAGTGGGAGGCCGTTGTCGTGCTACAAAGCGTGAACTGCTTACTAACAGACAAAAAAACTGTTAATAGAAGCCAATTAAATCGGCAGATGAATCATCGTGAAACATGAGTAACGTTTTTGTGGAAACACAAAGATAAAGTAGACGTATGCAATAAAATAAGTAGGAAACGAGTGAGTCGGTGTTCGATCATGTATTATGTTAGTGACCTAGTAGGAAAACTCGTAAAACGCAAGGATGATTAGCTTCCTAAAGTGCCTCATAAAGGCAAGATATTGTCCATTCTTGCTGGAAGCAGCAGACAATTTGTGCGCCAAACAAAACCGTTGGAAATATTGACATAGAAGACATTGAATTCCACCCTACGTAATAATAAGAATCAAGCGTGACGTGATTCATCGATACTTCTCTAGAATTATCGTGACTGTAAAAGTAAAAATACGGTGAGCAGTCCAAAGCAAATTGGGAATTCACAATTTCATTATGTAGATTCTAGGGAAAGTAGGTACTTACAGTGATCTCCTCGGGAGGCTGAATGTGTTGGGTGTCCCCGTTCAGCTGGGGTTTGAGGGTGTCGACGTCGGCGATTGGCTCCACGCGGCCTTCACCTCCAGCACCTGCTGCCGCGACTTCTCCCGCGCCCTCAGCCTCCTTCCCGCTGATATCCACCGAGCGCTTGCTCTGCTTAGCACCCATGCTTTACACCTGGATCAAACATTCGACATTTAGCACAGGTCTCGGTAAATTTTGCTTGCAATTAAAGCTGTTTGCGACGCAGTTGGACGATTAAAGTTGCAAAATATTTGATAATCTGATTGGTATTTTTGTAACTCAAATAAGTGGTACTGTAAACATACCAATATAAGTACTTAAGGTTTAGTGCGTGATGAAGGCGTGTCAAGGATATACATTTTGGAGCAATCGTGTTAGCACAGTGCGTAGGTACACACAATATTTATTTTATACGATCAATCGCTTCGAATAACAGTAAGTTGCAAGTTGATACAACAGTGTACGTCATAATTTTGAAGCAGTCATAAATTATTTGAATCTGCCTAAATTTGGTTTGTATATATTTTAGGCTAACAAGCGTGTCTATGAGTCAAACAACAGGTGTAAATTCTATTAGATTTTTTGTTTACACCAAGTCCTATTATTGGCGCCTAGGTAGGTGCTTAATTGTTATGAATGTTTCATCCGGAACGACCTCATATTGTGAAAATAGCCCTTGAGATCGTTAAATATTTTTAAAACTCGTTTTATAAGCGTTTTATTGTGTTATAAATGCGAATGAAACTGAAAATCAACACCCACCATATTTTATAAAATACGTTAGCTACAAAAAATGCGTAGAGAATGAAAATTGTAAGGACATGTTCCCCGGTGTTTGGACTAATCAATTCTTCAAATTAAGTGTCTACTTCAAAATACATAAATAAATATTTAAGTAGTAATTTACACTCGTGAATCACATTGCTCTAGCACTATTCGTAGCGCCTTGTGTTAATTAATAACGGCTGCATTTCTACTCGAAATTTTAATTAGTGATGTCTGTCTGTCCGGCTTATAACACCACTCATTGTTTCACTACTATTATGATAACAAATGGATACGGCCCGGAAACTGTCTAACCCAATGTTGAAAAGGGAAAGATACACTGATACGCAACTTATTATGCAAATGTACCAGTTGAAAAATGAGCTATGAATGTGATTACAAAAGTAGTACCTATATCTAAATAAGTTAATACCTATGTATGTATGTTCAATTAAAAAACCACCGCACTCATATTTTTTTATAGAGCGATCTGATGACAATCTTATAATTTGTTGCTCTGTCTATGTAAAGATAACCTAAATTTAGTTTGACCTGTTCAAATCTATTTTAACTGATATTAATGGTGAGTACATAATGTACTTTTAAAATTTTCTGTCGTGCACTCTCTTTTTAGACACTCTTCAAATTTAATTCAAAGTTCAACAGTTCCCTAAGATAAATATTTACCTACATTCGATTTCAGAAGTTATTGTAAACGTTACCCCAATTATTGTTTATTAAGGGTTACCCCAAGATTAAAGCGATTAGTCCAAATCAAATGAACGACGTTAAAACAACGATCACACTGGAATGCGATCCCGAGTGCCGAGGGCAACCGACACGAAAGCGAGCTTTGTTTATACCTACAACAGCACACGAGACGAAAATATCGCAGCCCAGGTACTGGATGGCACAAAAACAAACCACCACTGGGTCACAAGTGGGACCACTCTCTAAATAGTTAACCGCTTGGAGGCACCGAAATAGCGAGTGCAAATGACTGAACGAAAGCGCAAACTGCAACAAAACGAGAGTGCACAGAGCGGTGACACGGCCCGCTAAACTTGATTTTGTAACGAAAACAGGCGGCCCTGATGACAGCGGCTTCACTCAATCAACTCTTTCAGCTTCTAACATTAAAAAACTTACTTTTCACTGTCAATGAACAACGCAACTTAGCTCGCTGGGTTTCAGAACTACTTGTGTTGACGGTCAAATATAAACTGAGCCACTGTCGTACGTAGCACCACCACCACTGATAATAGGAGAGCTCGTCAACAAAGCACATTAATGATTGAGGTCCGAATTCCTAGCGCATCGTAACGACGGTTATCGTTTGTTATCCAAGTCCCTCAGCACTGGGCACACATACAAGTGACATTAGTCACGCTGTTATATCCTTATCGGTACGGGACGGACAAAAATATAACCGGCCGGGCTTTAAAGCTCTGAATGCAGCCTCGTTTTATCGACGAAAGAATCTTCGAGCGTACAAATGTTATCATCGCCATGCAGAACTTCAATAACGATTATTTAAAGAATAAGTATAGATCTAAATAGTTTAAAAGTGACTAACTACGAGAGCAACGAAACCATCTTCATATAACAGACCCTTCACTGTTCCCCCTTTGAGAGGCCAGAACTATTATTTAATCTTTAACCGTTATTGACGAACACCATCATTATCTAACGTCTGAACATCGGAATCAAACGAGATAACTTCACGCGGAGTTATTCCAAATTGGATCATGGTTAGAGGTGAACGACCTCCATTATCCCCCACCACGCATACTACGATCGTTGGTTCTTTTTTTTCTCCACCGCATCACCAGTCAACCCGAAATTATTGTCGTCTCTCGCAGCACACAATAGGAGGCTCAAATAGCGACGGGTTCCGATCAGCGATTCAAATGGGATTGGACGTGTCGGTGGCCTTGACTCGAATGTACACATTCAAGGTCGACACCAAGACGAGATACCGGTCAAGACGAGCCCAAAACGATGCCTTTTTTCATGCCACGTGTACCAAAACGGACGCGCTGAGTGCGACACTATTATCTTGCCTCTAGGTATTTCACCAAGCTCTCGTTCTTGATGCTCAAACACTTTTTTCAAAGTCAAAGATTGATGGAACTGTTGCTTATTTCACGCAACCACGAGCAGGTAAGTATTTAGAGGCGCTTCAACATATCAATCGCGAGATTGGCACAAGGCGCGCATGATCGCGGTAAATTCTGAGGTTTTACGTCATCAAAAAAAAAGGATATCATACCAGTGTGCGGTTCGTATGTGGGGGGTTAACTACAGAGAAGTAAGTAGAAAACCGATATCGCCCAGTTGCATGTCGCGACCGCAAGTAATTGAGCACTGTCACATGACCCGCCTCGCGCCCGTATTCCTATCCCTTCACTTATCCTATAGTGCAGTACTAAATACCCCATTACTAAACATTCAATAAACATAATGCATTTAATTTGATCAATTAAAATACAATGGGATGCTTTGTTGACCATCAGACATAAAATATAGGGGTAATTATTGGAATTACAACAATGTGATAAGGATACACAGCATCGTAGCTGCATACTTAAAATAGGATGAAATAAACTGAAAATATTAGTGATTGATCATCTGTATTACAAAACAATTATTTGGTAAATAGTTCATAAAAAGCAGTAATTGCAGTATGAAATTATTACTTGTTTCCACATACATTATCAGATTATAAAAATGTTGGTATTCATAGACATTATAATGATTGGCTACATTTGCATGAACATAACATTACAAAAGGTTTGATATCCTGCCTCACAGGTTAAAGGTGGAAGTATTTGTAATAAATAAGTATAGTTACTTGCAGTTACAAAAAAAATTAACAGAAAAATGAAAAAGAATGTTACCTACTCTTACTGCTAAGTATAAAATAAATAAATATTCCACTTTTTACAGGAGTATTTAAATGTACATGTACATACATAGGTAAGTATTGATTAATTACATATAATAAAAGTATAAAAAGGTGAAGCCCATGTTGCTAAAATTCTGGAACACAGAACATTGGACCTTAGATAAGAGGTCAAAAGATACTCTCTCTGAAACTCTACCTTATCTATATTACTTAGTACTACATAGTAATACGATTTTCATTTTTCTTGTTAGGTAGCAAATATTTTATAATAAAATAGGTACCTACATTGCTCTGGTTTAAATTAGCTAACATAAATTACATGTTTTTACTACATAGGTGAATTGTAATTTAACTACCTATGTACTTATGGCCATAACCTACTTGTTTTACCAAAGCCAATATTCACAATTCTGATCTTTCAATATCACTGACTAATACAAAAACAAAACTTGGCTGAAAGAAGCCTCATTTAATTACTGTATGGTGAAAATCGTCATAAATTCTAAGTAGGTACCTTCCTACCTATTGTAATAGACTTGACCATTAGCTATGTGATAACATCTTGACTAGACTTCTAACTCAGGGGGGCCAAGATAACCCACAAAATAGTAGGTATTAGTGAAGCTATATCCCCTCACTCACGCCCGATGACTCATCGGCGAAGCAGTAAAAAGGTACCTAGGTAGGTACGGCGAATATTGAGGATTCGTGTACTTACATGAAACACGAACGTAGGTACCACGGTAATAGTGTGGTAATTTTACATTGTTGAGAATAAACGACAAGTTAGGATTATAGTAATATTTAGATAATACTTCCAATGCATAATTGGAAAATTTCAAAGGTTTGTAGAGAAACTACCTGCAAGTAAATTGGAATTAACGATCCGTTTTTCATTGTTCTCGGATATTGAATATAACACATTTTATTGAATTGGAGAAGGTGTAAATGTCAACATACCTAATTCTAAAGTAAACAATATCTATTTAAGTGTAAAGTATCACAAGAAATATAGATTATTATATAAAACAATTTAATTTTCCGAAACTTCTACATCGATCTCTAGATTCGCCGGCAAATGAGATGATAAATCAACGGTCGGACACCTTTGTCCGTAATGTTATGAGAAAAACAAGTGTTCTTTTTTCACTTACCTTCAAATTCTATTGGCCAAAATTTAGTGCAATGTAATTTTTATCACTGCAATTTCCAATTTTCTTTCACTTCAAGCACACAGCCTCAGACAATACAATATGGCGGAGGGTTACTGTCCCCCTCTTCGAACAAATTCAAAATTCACAATGCTCTCTGATTGGTGGAACAAATCTAGACGCTTCAAGGCTGCCAACACAAAAGAAAAATACACAGACAATATAGATCTTCGATGCGTTCATCGTGAATTAATCTTTTCAGGTTATAAATTGTCAGTTCATTTTGACAGTTTTGGTTAATACTAAAATATTGACACAATGACACACCTACAAATAGTTTTGTGCGGAACAAATGGCTTCCTTTTTTTGTATCTATTTCTGAATTAAATTTTCGCTGCCATCATTATATTGATGTGGTGGGTAATTTATGTAATAACGAACCTACTGGTGATAAAATAATAATGCAATGAGAATGATCATGATCGACATGTAGACAGATTTGTCCTACCGGTACCTACGGATAAATCATAGCGTATACCCATTCTCAATTCTTTATTGCATTTATTTCTACTTATGGTCTAAAGCTGCAAAACGGGACAGTCTAATCGTAATAATTTCGACGTTTACTTTAATTTTATTTTATTGTTACGCTGCTGAACCAATGCATCTAAAATGTAACTTTTTTTTTATAAATACCTCACTCATTAGTCACCATGCACCTCACTCACTCGCGCAACTCGCAAGTCGCAAGCAAGGCACAAGTCACAAGCTGTCAGTCAAATGCAGTCAAGAAACTAAGGCAGTGTTTTGTGCTTGTTTTTGTGTTTATAGGTTCCTCAGATTATATTTAGCCTATTTCAAACCTACAGGAAATCTGCCTAGGAACACATATTATGTTAGTTCAATAAATTGTGCAGAAATAATGTGGGACCGTATCATTGAATACCTGAACGACCCACTGCTTGTTGTCAAGGTCCAGAATTTTTTTGGAATCCACTACAAATGCATTCCAAACCCACAAGAATCAGGAACCGATAAAGAGGAAGTAATTAAACCCTCAAGAAGGGAAGCCTTTGATGCCACGGACTTGAAGCAGCACAAGAGGGTGCCCAGTAATATTTCAAGTAGTTCACAATCTTCCTATGATACAGATACATCTGCAGAAGCTACAAGTGGAGAACTGGGCTGCACTGTGAACAATAAGTTTTGGTATTATTTATTTTTACTTGGAACTGAACTTGGTGATGAAATTTTCTATGCCACATTTCTTCCATTCTGGTTCTGGAATATTGATGGAGCTGTTGGCCGGCGAGTTGTCTTAGTTTGGACTATTTGCATGTATATTGGTAAGTTCTTATAATGTAAAATCATTACAAACCACCTAAATTAAGGCAAATTTTGTTAGTACTTCTGGTTTTTAAGAAAAATAACCTTTATTGCCCACACACTTACATGGAATAACAGTTATTACTTACAAAATATTATATGAAAACACTTTTTCAGGTCAAGGAATAAAAGATGTCATCAGATGGCCTCGTCCAGGTTACCCAGTTCAAAAACTTCAGAAAAAATGGGCGATAGAATATGGTATGCCATCTAGTCATGCAATGGTTGGGATTTCAATACCATTCTCTGTATTGTTCTACACAATGGACCGATATGTCTACCCACTGGAAGTTGGAACCACTATTGCACTTTCTTGGTGTGCCTTAATATGTATGAGCAGAATATACTTGGGAATGCACAGTGTACTGGTTAGTATGAGTTAAAATCAGTACTCAAAGATACAAGAAGTTTGGTCAAATGTATAAAAATGATTTGCAGCAAGAATGATACATTTTAGTAGACAATTTATTTATAGTTGGTGTCACCTAAGAAACAAATTCTGACAGGATGATTGACATGCTTAGCCTAGACTGATAGTGTTGTACAATATTGGAAATATTTGAATTATTGTAGAATCAATTAATGAGTGATTTTCATTACCATCAATTATAGTTGTCACAAATGTTTTATACAGACAATGTATTCAAGCTTTCGACAAGGTGAAACCTATTGGTTAGCCATTCATAATATGTGCTGCAGAGCTTATTATATTTATTTTACATATTATAGGTAACTGCGTAATCGAAACATTGTCACTACGATTCATGAACATAAAAACACATCTCTATTAATTGATGTCAATGAGCTAATGAGCAATATGATGTCCAAAGTTCAGATACAAATTTTATCACAATACATTTGGTTGTCCGTCACATCCATTCTAGATAAGATAAGATAAATTTATTTGAAATCAATTTGGTACATAGTTTTACAGTAGTAAAGTAATATTTTCCATGAAACAATTACAAAAACTTATGCACATTAATAGGTATACATCACTTACTAGGTTACAATGTAAGACTACTACCTAAGAACAGCTTGTTGAGCAATTTCGAGAGGTTTTAGCACGGTTTTAGGAGCGCCACCCCAAACTGCATAATTAAGTTAGTATGGACTGACCCAGACCATAATATAGTGCATGACCATGCATTGTTGATGCATTGGTTACATTTCTTATTGATTTAAAAACATAAATTAGTTTACGAACTCTTGCTGTAACTGAGTCAATATGAAGCTTGAAGTCCAAATGTTTATCTAATATTAATCCTAATCTGATTGAGTCTACTTGCTTAATAGACGGACAGTTGCAACTCGTTTTGTCTATACAGAGATGAGCTATAAGTGTTAATGGAGTGGTAGTTTGTGTGTTATTATGTACGCTGTAATAATTATGGTATGAATTTAGTTTTTGCTGAGTTAAGAGAGAGTGAATTATTATCTGTATTAGTGGGGAATTCACTGTCTTCTTAATGTGTATAATGCAGCGTGAAGCCCAGCAGAAAGCATAATTCCTCTCCTTCGCGAGGGTTCGGGCTTGATGAAAAAGTTTGCGTACGCCGTATGGTAGGGTCTCAGAGATAAATAGAGGTTTCGGGGTGCCTGGTTGCTTTAGGTGGGACGTGTTAAGCTTCTGTTCATGTGGTCTATTTCTGTTGAAGGTTTTAACCGCGTTGAGAAAGTCTTCCTTTTTTAGTGCAGAGCAAAGATCAACAACAATAGGAGCAGAAGTATTTTTCTTCGATGTAGGTCTGTATACGTCTTTAAAATCATTTGTAGACAATGGTTGTTTTATAGAGTCAGCCAAAGTCATGACCAATTCTTGCAATTCTTTCTTGGTCTGAGAGTCACTGGGGGAGACATTTCGGATCTCAACTGAGGTTGAACAGGCCTTTTTCTCCATAAAAGCGAGCTTTTCTTCTAGTTTTTGCCCTGAATAGAGTAATTTTTTTTCTCTTTTTCAAGAGTCTCTATCCTCTTTAAAAAAGTATCTTAACAGTCCGAAAGAAATGATACGCTCCTTTGCAATTCTTCATTTTGTGTTTGGAGCTTTTCACCAGATACTTGGAGCATGACAAAGCGTTGTTGGAAGTCAGAGGTAAATGTATCGAATAGTTCCCTAATAAACATCTTAGTGTCCTGGTCGTAGCTGCTCTTTTTTCTCTGTGTAACATTCATGTTCGATTCTTCCAAAATATTCTCTCTCATAGGCGTCGGGCTCGATGTCTGCGGCGATACCTTTGAGCGGACAAGCAGTTCCCTGGGAGTGGTATTTTTCTGTGGGGATCGTTTAACAGGGACGTTCATGTTCCGAGATGATAATATATTTTATGTATACAAAACCAAAATAACAAAAAAAAACTAAAAAATTAAGTAGTGATTAAGATATATAAGTTTGTTCAGCCGTGTGCGGGTCTCGAACCGGGGTACTCCGACAGATGCTCGGTGCGCTTGCCAAATGCGTTGGGGATCTCGCTACGTCACAGGTCGAAATTCATGTATTAAACTTCCGCGTAAGTGACGGTGTACGAAGTCCGGCTGCAATTAGACGTTGTTTGCGGGGGTGAGGTATACCTTGCCCCTGCTTGTGGAGGTGAGGAGCGCTGCGATGGTAGTCAAAATTCCAGCAAGGTCGTAAGTCACCAGTTCGCTCGTATCTAGTTTTTTTTAGCACGTTATTCTGGTAATGGATGTTACGATCTAAATTTGTATGTTTGATTTTACGCTTTTAAGACGAGGGTAGACAACGCGTCTGTTCACTGTGCTTTACCAACGACGATATTCTAAAAATTGTTCATGGATTTATCAATGTGTCAGAATTTGCTTATGAAGGCAAACACTGAAATGAAACCAGCATACTTAAACTATCCTATCACTCAAATTGGACGAAGTTACATATAAATGCCAACTTTTGTGAATATCCGTAGCCTTGGTGAGAGTTCATTGGGAACAAACATCATGACACTGGATTTTTATATATTAAGATAGGTAGAAGATGTGTTTTATCAGTTTTACATTCAACAGTTTTTCCGCCTGATTACTGTTATAGATTAGTTAAATCTCTACAGTATCTCTTCCTAGTATGTTTTCCTATATGCCAAATTTCAAGCCAACCACTAAACTTATAAGTGGTTTAGGTTTGTTATGGGAAATACAAGAATTTCTTTCTTACTTAGGTAAGTCTTTGTAAGTAAGTCTTTGCTTAAAAACAATTGGCAAAATTGTATGAACTTTGGATCCAGTGCTGTAAGTGTATTATAAAGAGTCATGAGTGAATAAGTCTATGACTAATTGAGATATAACAACAAAATCCATATAGTATGTATGTGCCATAAAATCATTTAGGAAATTCCAAAAAATGAGTGTTTTTTCATTATAAAGTTACTATGGAATGTTACATCCCATTATATTTGTTTATTATATTCGTTATGCACCTACTGCTGGACTAAGGCTCTCTTTTAGGGGAAGATATTATATATTAAAACAAAAATGTTTCAAAGAACATCAGAATCCCCAACATGGTTCCTCTCGCACTTAATAAATAGCAGGGTTTGAATGAAGATGAGTGCTTTTCAGTAGATCTTAATATTTCTAGAATGTAGATGTTATATTTTTCTATATTTATGCCTCCCACATTACTAGATGTTTTCGCATTGCTAGACGTAACCATATCAATAACGATGGAAAATGAAAATTGTGGGTTAAACCCAAAAAATGATTGTATAGGCTAAGATATTCACGGTACAGTATGTATAAAAGTGCTATAATTTTGAGCCAATTTTGCCCATTGTTCTTTCCAGTTTCTATGTTGAATCTACAACTGGTATTTTTTACTATCAATTCGGAAGGTCATGATCATGACACATTTTTGTGTGACTTATTCAATTGAATGGATAGTTGGGTTAAATGAAACCTTGAATGTATATTATCTGTTATTTTTACACTTCACGCCTTTTAATCCCAAAGGTAGGCAGAGGCACTTGCTAAAGCCTAAAATTTAAACCAATGGGACAGGAGGCGACCCTGACTAAAAAAAACTGTTTATAATAGATAACATGTATTACACTTACACTTACTAATATTAGTATGAGCAAGCATTTATTAGTCATGTTCTAGTGAATGATATGTGTAGATATGTTTTTCCCCATTTATTTACAGGAAATTTAATACCGCATTGCCCAACCTAATGTAACTATAAACTTCAAGGTTTCAAAATACAATTTTCAGGATATAGCAGCGGGTTTAATGCTGGCTTCCGGTTTGCTGGTTGTATTGGTACCAGTTGTTGATCAATTGGACGGGTACCTGTTGACCAGTTCCTTGTCACCAGCCATCATCCTGGGAGTATCGATATTGGTCATAGTATTTCATCCTCATGCTGATAAATGGACACCGACTAGGTGAGAAACTGGTAGTGCACTGTCTTTATACTCCACTAGCTGGTGCCCGCGACTACGTCTACATCTTTATAAATTGTAGCCTTTGTGTTATTCTAGTGTCTATATTATTGGAAAGTTCTTTATTTATAAATACTAGCTGTACCGCGCGGTGTTAATCGCATTTCCCCGTTCCTTCGTCAAGTAGCTTTTATTTGTTACAAACATCCATTCATACAATTCTTTCCTCTTTATAATATTATAACAAATAATGCATTAATTTCGACCAAATTTGATTACCATAAAACGGTTCTAGTGAGTTAATCTTAAAAGATAGACATATACTGTGGATATTTTTTTTAGATCATTTCAAATGGAATGATTCTTTCATTTTTGATATATTGAACTGTTTTCGCGGCGCACGCAACGGAAGCCCTCAAGGATGAATAAATTTCCCCGTATTTTTCTAATTTTACTTTATTTCTTCGCTCCATAATAGTTGCAGCGTGATGTTATATAGGCTAAAACCTTCATCGATAAATTGTCTATTCAACACAAACATATTCCTGAGATTAGCGCGTTCAAACAAACTCTTCAGCTTTATAATATTAGTACAGATTCTCGGACGCGATATACACACATCAAAAGTGTCTAGGGATCAAGTACATTTTAGAAGATAGCAATCAAGAATATATTTTACAAAAACTGAATTCATTCATAATTTATTTAAAATGTAGTGATAAGTCTTTGATACAGGCATGGGGAATTAGGTAGGAGACCAATCCAGAAGATTAGATTTCATTTAAATAAATTAGATAAGAATTAGTAGAGCTAAAAATGTTCTTGATCCCTAGACACTTTTGATGTGTGTATGTACCTACATACATGACGGGCCCGTTCGTGTAGTAATCAGCATGTCTGGGTTGGGCGGAAGGGAATGTGTGTTTTGATATATTTATTTACTACTAGTGGATGCCCCGCGATTTCATTCGCGTAGTGTTAGTATTAAAACTTCATACAAATTATAACACCCTCTATATAGTGACGCGTCCCACATGAACGGGATGAAAAGTATCATATGTCCTTCTCCTGGTTCTAAGCTACCTCCCTGACAATTTTCAGCTAAATCGGTTCAGTCGTTCTTGAGTTATAAGTGGAGTAACTAACACGACTTTCTTTTATATATATATATATTATTATATATTATTTACATGTTACAATCTTGTACGATATATTGAAACTATTACGCAGTGAAAAATAGAACACACCTATATTATCTTAGAACTATTTCTATTGTTCCATCCATACCTAGTACAATAATGCTGATAACATTGACGTCTAAGAAAGAAAACAATAAGTTGTTTTCTTTATAGTTGATAATGTGTTGTGTGAAGAAATCGTAGCTAGACGTTCTTAGAAAGAGTAATAAATATTCAAACATACCGTCGGCTGGTCTATAAAGTTTGATGACACTTCCTTTGTCACTAACTCAATACATAGTTTAAAACAAAGTGACCTCCTGTTGTCTTGTCCCTATGTATGCTTAGATCTTTAAAACTACACAACGATGTTGTTGCCGCCTAACCTATAGACGGCTAGAAACTAATGGAAAATGCCACAGGAACAGGATCACAAGCGATTTATTGCCATTAAAAACAAGCTTTTCCCAACACACGCCGAATCTAGAACGACGGTCGCGGGTTCGATTCTCGCCACAGACATAGTGCTTTAGTGATGAGCTGAGGCATTTGTTGTGTGCGTCTGAGTGTTTTTATTTATCTATGTATGTATTTAAAAGTATTTATGTAAGTGTATCAGTCTCTGGCACCCATAGTACAGGGTATCCTAGTTTGGGGTCAGGTGACCGTGTGTAAAAAAATCTCCAGGCATATTTATTATTTAATACAAACCAAATTAATAAGAGAACAATACAATAACAATACAAAAATATATTGTCGAAAATAAAGGTAAAAAGCTCTAAAAAGTATAAATTAGTTACCGTACTCCTCCGAAACGGCTTTACCGATGTTTACCAAATTTTATATGCGTATTCAGTAGGTCTGATCAATTTTCAGTAGGGTAATCGGCTGCTAACTATGTTTAATAAATTTACCAGTTGTATTTCACCCAACACACGGGGTACAAAGGCGACTTATTATGGCAAAACAAATGTTAGCAAGTATGTATATAAAGCCGTTCTGGCACAGGTGTCTTATTTTATTTATTTATTTTTATTTTATTTTAAAAGCACAACCAACAATGACATACACAATACATGTATAAAATAGGCGACAAAAAAAAAGTGTATGTGCTGCCTTAATTATAGGTCGTCACAGCGTGGTAAATAGCGTTACATTATCTATTAATCAAATTTCACAGTTTTACCACAATTAATACTGCTAGAAACTAGTAAATGCAAAACAGTAATAGGCACAAACAAACATCAAATAAATAATCAAAACACAGCATAACATGTTATTGTATGGCAATCCTTAGAATTATTGAACATTGTTAACGTCAAAACTAACAAAGGACTACCAGAAAACAAAAACCTTAATTACAAATAAGCAACTTCAATAGTATTATGTTTTGTGTTGTTCTTATGTCGCAATACTTATTTTTTTTTTTTTTATTTTATTTTATACTTATAATAGGGCAATGAAGAACATTTTTAAATGTGCACATCTTATTTTTACCTACATTTTAAATGTTTTCTACAAGAAGTAAAGACTTAGTCAAGCTGAAAGAAAATATATCTATTGAACCAAGTATCCTATTTTCTTGTTTCTTTATAAACTCACACTTATAAACATTTGTATTACAGGGGTGACACAACGATGATCGTGAGCGTTTGCGCCGGCCTCCTGCTCGGCTCCTGGACCAACTACCAACTTGGCAACATGAAGGCCAGCGACCAAAAACCGCCGTACAACATAATATGGCCGTCCATAGAAATGTTGGGCTGTACCATACTGCGTACAATTTTAGGCTTTTGCGGTGTACTAGCCACGAGGGCGATAGGCAAGTCGATCTCTTACGCTTTTGTTTGTGCTATACTCGGCAAAGATAAAAATGAACTTAGAAATTCTGAAGACAGTCTAGATAATATTAACAAGATTATCGTTGAACTGTCTTACAAGTACTTCACATATGGTATGATAGGTTTCAATACCACGTACGTTTTCCCGAACGTTTTCGATTTGCTAATGATCAACAGGCCTACATATTACACGGAAATATAATGTTATTTTCGATTATTTTTTCTAGTCAATTGTAACAGAGTAATGAACTCGATTATCACAAAAAAAACATTCCAGTTTGTTAAAGTATGTACCTGCCTACCTGTTGCCGGAAAACGGGACGTGAGTCGAGGGTGATAAAGATGGTAAAATACATTATTTTTTTATAATAATTTGGTCTATGCACCAATGCTGAAACGTAAAGCCACTCAGTGAAAAAAAATCACTAACTACGCCAATTTTTATTTTGTTTTAATATTAGTTGTTTTGTACAGACTATTATTAAGTGAAGTTAATTTTGTTTTTGTATGTAGGTACTTTCTCCAATATTAAATTACACAGAAAGGACTCAATCCACACTTTGCCCGAAATTGAGTTAGCTGTACCAGGGTGCAAAGTTAAGACATATCCCTCATATAAAAAAAAATACACAAAAAAGTTATTTTTATGTACCCAATCACATGTATGGCAGGTCAATAGAGCATCCAACTTTAAAGCTCAATATCTCCGAAGTAACTTTTTGTGGATCGAGTCCTGTGTAACGTCCAAATATACCTGATATTAACTATGTATATTCCGACAAAAAAACCTTTGATACACACCGCTATTCGGCATTTATGGAATAAGTTTATTTTTTTACGCAAAAATTATGCCCTGATTCGACAACTCGGTCGAATTTACAGAATATCACATTTTCGTGTTAAAAAGAAATAAGGTAGGAAACTAAAGCACAAATGGCTATAGTATTAAGTGTACCCAGTTAGTAATTTCTTTTGGCGTGTAGCTGAAAAGTTTGCACTCAATAGGGAGATTTCTGTGCCCTTGTTACCGTTATACCGACGCCATACATTGGACCAAGCCTTGGCTCGAATGTTTATTGTATACTTACAGTGGAGTTTATTAATACTAAGTGTAAAAGGACCCCGAGCAATAGTTTTGGAAACCTTGTTGGGCTCTTCAATAGGAACAACTTTTACTATGGCGACAATGGGGTGGAAATAAAAAAGAAATGTCTTCGTCTCCATACTAAAAAAGTTTCCGCGTATTGTACGTTTCCCCGCATTGACGCCATAGTAAACGTTGTTCATATTGACGAACATAACAACGTTTCTAAGACCATTGCTCGGGGTCATTTTACACCCAGTAGATGAATACTTCCAAGCATTCAAAAGTGATAAGTGCCAAGAATATTAGATGTCAGTTCATTAATTTTAAAACATAACCAATCAATCAATCTTTCAGTACATTCGATACTAGCGCCATTAAATTTTTAAGTTGCTACTCTATGGATGAACAAATGTAAATGAAAGAAGTGTTATTGTAATAGAGACCATTACCAGAGATACCATATTTAACCGGCATTTGAAAGCAGTCTGGTGAACATCTAAGCAAATAACTACAATTATTGTAATTAATAACTCTGTTAAGGGTTTTTTTAAATTAGATATTAACGTCATTTTACAAACACAATATTTTACAAAATCTTGCCAAGATTCATCATCAAGTAGTACCTATATAATTATTTGCTTAAAATACTTCTTTGTATAATAGGGTGTATCCAAACTATCAGGTCAATAGGAGTAAATTTGATATGTAAATAACACAAAATGTATACAGATACCAGTTTTGAGATGCCAAGAATAGATAAAAAACATTTTCTAATTATTTTGTTCCCATTCACCTAGTAATTTCGATACACCTAATTGTCTTGTTTCAGGTACCAATTATGTGTTTCACATTAAAAAGTACCTGTATATTGTATATTACTACTAGCCAAATTTAACCAAAAAAATTATAAACAATCGATAACTAACGTGTAAAATACTAAAAGGTTAATTTAACGCACCACGGCTATGAATAACGTCTACTTGACCTTGTGCTCTAAAGCACAAAGGGGTATGTCAATTACTCGTTCTGTATCGACCTACTAGGACATTTTATGATAAGTTTTCCTAAAACAAAATGTCATCGGTTTTCTATAATCGACCATAGATAGCGTAGCGAATTTACTTTTTAAATATCGCTTTGATTAAAAACTTTTTTCTCAATACCTTGCTGAAAAAGAAAGAAAATATTTCAGCTTTTGCTATTAAAGAAAGCGCATTCTAAGCTGCCAGTCCTACATAATTACTTATGTACTCATGTTTACTAGTTAATTTCTAAGATAATAGAATATTCCATTGTGCACACAAATAGATGTAATGTATATAATTTTAAGCTTCATATTTCTGAAGTCAAGTTACGTTTATTAAAATGTATTATAAATATACTAAATATGATTTAAATGTTACTAATATGTTGTTTGTTACGATTTCCACATCCAATAATCTTAAGTAGATATTTTGTGTACTAAGTATAGGATCTTACGCATTAAATTACTTTTGTTTTAAATTATTAATTGTATGCGACTGTAGCATAGTTATCGTGGATACCTTGCTTTTGGAATATCGCGGGTTCGAGTCCTGCTATATGCTAGATGTGTATAGGTGTTGGCCAAATACAAGAGGCTTGCAATAAGTGTGGCACCTTCAGTCATTCTCTTTTCAACTGAAATGTAGCAACTTATAAAATATAACCTTTAAAAATGGTACCATAAAGTGCAAATTTATTATGACACTCGACAGACGTTGTCCTGTCTTAACTATATCTCGGGTGGCCTGGGCCCTGCAGTGAATGTCATCATTTTTTTCTTTCATAAGAACCTTCTGCTGTCATTAATAAGCACAACAAAGAAAGAATTAGCGAAATCGGTCCACCCGATCTGGAGTTATGAAATGACAACGAAAAGTGGCTTTGATTTTTATATAATAGATAAGACTAGTGGACTCGACAGACGTTGTCATGTCTTAACTATTAATATGAATATCTAGGGTGGCCTGTGCCCAGCAGTGGACGAAAAGTGGCTTTGATTTTTAAAGCGTGTTTTTAAAAGATTTTTATCTTTTCTGTGTGAATAATAATAATAAATACACCATTTAGTTATTACTAGTGGACGCCCCGCGATTTCATTCGCGTAGTTTCAGTATTTCATACAAACTATAACACCCTCTATACAGCGCCACGTCCCACACGATCGGGATAAGAAGTATCCTATATCCGTTTCCTGGTTTTAAGCTACCTCCCCACCCATTTTCAACCAAATCGATTCAGCGGTTCTTGAGTTATAAATAGTGTAATTAACACGACTTTCTTTTATATGTATAGATTTATAACATTAAGTTTAGCAGGGGCATAGGGAGACATTCCTATCGACACTGTTTCTTCTAGTTAGTTTACACCTAGCTACATATCGTTAAATAAAACAGATATAAGCATAAGGCGAGCTGAGGTCCTTATGTTGTTCACTGCAGTTTCATAGGTAGGTATGTTTGGCGACGGCGCGCAGTCTTCTTAATATACATGTCTGCGTGTTGTACCACGTGATCCTTAGCGTTTGGGATAATATCCGTATATGTTCCTTACTGTTAATATTCCGATGGCGTACAGATGCTAGTTAGTGACATGTGTTATGCATTTTGGGGGTGAAACTGAATCTGTCATTTAATCTAAAAAGTTTTAAGTAGCCTGATTTTAGGGAGATTCCCGTAGTATGTTCACTTCATCCTCGAATTTCACGATCGGGTATACCTCTACAACATCTTAAACAACTTTCTGGCCCCTTGTCTTCTTGTAAAATAAAAAACGGCGAGTTAAATAAAACAATTTATTTATAAAGGCGTATAAAATTATGGTAACATTATTGTTGAAATTTGTAAGAGTTTTAAACCCCGGAAATGTTTATAAATGTAAACATAGGTGTTTCCCTAATACTCTACTTAATCTAAACTTAGCTAGTTAGTATTCTTTGCTCCAAACTGAAGTGTTTACTTGACCTGGCTTACTGCCGTGTCTTCAGATAGTTAGTACATACACCTAGCATAGAAAAATAAGAAATTATTATATCTACGTATTTAACTGTAAATATCTACTTAAAGCGACGTTTTAATCTCAGAAAAACATTAAATAAGGAGCTTCTGTGGTCCAGTTGGTTGGATCCTTGAGAGCGTCTGTGGTCCAGTTGGTCGGATCCTTGACTTGTAACCGGCCGACTTGTTAGCCGTGTGGTGACGTCGAAAAGAATACATGTGTCACCACCCCAGCCCAACTTTTCCCGTCATGGGGGTCGTAAGAGGCGACCGAAGGAGCTCTCCAGAGAACGGGCAGCAGCGCTC
>SJJU01000416.1:0-93128 GCA_012932125.1 Conopomorpha cramerella
TGGTATTTCTCATATGTAGACTATTTGAATCGTTTATCTTGGTCTGAGTGAGTTGCCTATTCCGGGTTAGTTAAGACAGATTCACGGATCAATCTCAGTTTCCTACTTAAACATTCACCAACAGATGTTAAAGCAATACTCTATTCCAAGCGATTTTAATCTTTATAACGTAGTGCTAAGGATTCAGGTTTGTGTCACTAAAGGCGTAGACCTTATTTTTATTCAGAACGTAGTACCAACTGAGATACTTTATTTAATGTTTTGTTTTGGAGTTGGAACCTGATTTATTTAAAAATTCTACGTAGACCTTTGTGCTTGTCTAGTTCTCCTTCTAGTGAAGGCTAAAAACAAAAGTAGGTTGAGGTTGTTTTGTTTAGCAAAATGACAAAATGTGCCCGTATTATTCGTTTCTATATTTTTGTTTGGCAAAAGTAAACAGATACTTGTCCTAAAATATCGGCACATTAAATGCGAAAATAATAAAAACTTATTTGGTTGCTTAGGTAATATTTGTACATCAGCTGGGGCAAGCGGACCGCAATGTGCCACCGCTGCTCCAGCGAATGATACGGCGTAGCATACTTTGGAGGAGTATCCAGCCTGGGCAAATGAGCGGGAGGGACTTGGCGCTGAAGTGGGGACGGATCTGTCCTTGCCGGCCGTCGTTACCGCGTTGGTGGACAGGCGTGAGCATTGGAATAACTTTTTTGTACATGATAACCTAGGGAAGGGACTCTTGCTAAACAAACGCTCGTAACATAGGTACAGTCGACAAAAAATCTGGTATACCATATTAAGTTTGAAACTAACATGGATGTCATTAGACATTAAGGTTCATTATTTACTAGTCACAATATAACAACTTTACATGAATGATGTTTTATTGACACAGGAAGTGTCATCAAAACTGGTCTAAACATGCCTAGATACTTCCCTCCTTCCTCTCTCCCAGCGACGAAGTAAGCAGAGACATTTGCAGTCGTAATACTCCTAACGTTTCCATCGATTCAAACTCTTCTTGGTGTGCATTTCTTTGGTATAAGTTACTTTCTTTCACCGTCTAAGCTTTGCAAAAAGTAAAACCTGACTGACTCAATTTGTGAGCGGTACATAAGCACTTTTGTCCATACATTTTCTTTCCTTAAAATAAGAGTAAGGTACCTTATTCTACATTTTCAAACAGAACCGATATTTTAAAAGCTGAATACTTGAGAGAAGTGTTGGCATAGCGGATATCGAATTGTAATTCCAAAGAAAATTTTAAACACATACATCGCAATGGCGTGCGGGGCGTCAAAAGCTTTCAAGGGGCATATTTCCAAAGTGCTATTTCATATAGGTACGGAATAATCTACTGAATTCTTTTATCAATAAATCTATAAGTTAGTATATAGGAAGTGTACTTTTAAACGTGTCCTTTCCATATCTTGCGAAGCGTAGTTAACTTGAATTTAAACACCAAGAGCCACTCCACTGTTTAAAAGGAGATTGAAAGGAAATTAGCTACCCACTTATCGCCTATATATTTGTTGCGAAGATTGAATTCAATTGAATGCGATTATTGCGTTCTACAAAATACACTGTTGTTTTAAACATAATAACAGTTCTTTTAGGAACGTACTAATTGAAAATACATTCTCCCGACTTTAAGTTGAAACTAAAATTGAGGTCATCACGTCTCCAAAAGTTCATCAAACTAGAGATCAAAGTACACGTGTCATCCCATTATTGTTTTAATTTTAACCGACTTAAAAAGAGGAGGAGGTTCTCAATTCGACGGTTTTTATTCGAATGTTAGCTCAAAACTTTTGACTAGGTCACACTGGGTGAATGGCATCCATGAGAAAACCAAAGTCCTAATATTTTACTGGTTGAAATCGGTTCTTTTTTCTTTAAAGTTATTTTTGTTTTTTACAATTTTAATAAAAAAAAATTGTGTTAAACTAACTGAAATACAAAATCCACGATGTGTATAATATCTGCCATTAGACCTATGTTTCATTTAGAGCTTTGTAAATGTTGAGGTGCGTAATATTAATAGATATATTTACCTACTTCTTGCTATATTTATGCACCCAAATACAAATTTATTGTGGCCATTGGTCGAGCAAAACAACCGTAGTCAGGCCGCAAGCCGAAGCCTTAGTAAGGTACCTACATGTGCCAAGTTCATGTTTCATCCGAGAATTTATGTCTCCCGACGAAGCTTCCGTCGGTCGCTGTAAAATTACCTTTTCGCGGGAGCCGTCCTGAATTCCAAGTAGGAAGTTCCAGATGGTGTGCTTCCAAGCGATTTACTCCTTTATTGTATGGTTAAATACCCACAGCATTTTATCATAATTTATAACGTTCACAACTCATTTACTCGGGCATTAAATTCGCCATTTGTTTGTAACTCTTTGGTTTGTCACTAATAATGTAAGTTGTTTATCTAGTGTTATGATAACAACCTATACTATATATATTCAATATCAATACATAGTATAAAAAAGTCGCCTCAAGCTGCCTGTCCCCATGTATTTAGAACAGATTTTGGTACGGTTTTTTTAATAGAAATAGTAATATTAGAGGCAATCAATAAATGTAACAACATGGAAAAATAAAGTTTGAAAAACAAAATTTTCAATCCCCATACAGAATATCATCTCCCGAGGCAAAAAATTGTCTATTTTCTATGGAGATGAAAATAAAAATTTGCGTTTTCCCGTTTTAGCTTACATCGTATAATTATGTATAAATTAAGTGATTTCAATATGCTTGAATACCAATAATTTTTTAACCGCTTGATTTGTTGTATTTTATAGGTTACTACTAATTTTCGATATACCTTACTATACTTATAAACTTTTGAAAAGTGTCATATCGAATTTGAAAATGGATTGAATATTAACAGATAAAATCATAAATCGCAACCAAAACACTGGAGTAAGTAAACAAGCTGCCTGATTACGAAATGTAATATATACCATAGAAAATCCTTCAACACAAACAGAACAAACCTTCTACAATACCTATAGTCCGACAATAATATTTTGGTTCGTGAATTCTGAATAAATGAACATAATTCAGAATTGAATAGAAACATTTCTACTGCGTGTAAAAGGACCCCGAGCACAACAACAATTCTAAGACCATTGCCCGGGGTCCTTTTACACTCTGTATAATGATTTCTTGACACTACTACACTTTCTTGAATTGTTTTATGTGCTTATGGTCTTAACTTTGGTGTTTTAGCTATTTACCACACACCAAAATATCCTGGTAGCATATTAGCTATTTATATTTATTGTATTTCCCATCACATTGCCAATTTGACGGACAAGGACTTTTCTTCCACTTATCCTAGAGACTTGTAAAAGTTTCCGCTGACTCTACATGTATTCGAGACACAACTCTGTTTGGTTCGAAGCGAATGAGTAGTTGCCCAATCCGCTGAGATAGATAGTTAGCATTTGTCTCTGTATTTTTGTTATAAAGCCTTCTCTAGGTTGCCAGTTCCGGGTTTGTTCTGGATTCTACGAACCCGTGCTCTCGTTAAGAGCTTAGTGATTTATTATCTGAAAATACATAGAAAACAAAGACGTTCGTGAGGTTTTTACATTATTTATTGGTAGAAAATTGTGTCTTACAACTTATTTTAGTATGATCAACCTACTTTCCAATCGACGAGCCTGAATAGAAGCTTGAAGATTTCTCATCATCTTTGCTATCACGTATCTGCATCAAAAGGTCAACCTATTATAAACCGTACAACTATTCAGAAGGTTATTGCAACCTCATCATGCCATCCTACTGTTGGGACGCCTCAACCACCAAGCTAGCGCCTACAATGGGCGAATAGCAAAGTTTATGATTGCTCTACGACCTCTCTTAGTTTTAAGTACCGTATAATTTATAAGTACCCTACGCACTCATTATTGAGTACAGGAACATTTCACATCACATTTCCTACTTCATCATCATCATCATCAGCCCATACTTGTCCACATTTCCTACTTACTGCATTTTAAATCAATTCTTTTGATTCTCCTTGGAATTTCTGTACTTAACCAGGGAAATAAGACCGAACACCTACTGATGTCTACTGCTGGACATAGGTCCCTCAAATCGGATCGGTCATGTGCCTTCCTTCATCAATATCAACTTTACAATATCAAAAATACGTACTAAGTGTAATTAAATCTGTAGTATCTTTGGGTAGTTTTTATTTAAAATTAAACATATCATCGAAAATGTAAAAACAAATTCCCAGAACGTTTATAATCAGCCAGGATAACACCAGGCAGGTTGGTGGTAAAATGCTTGCTTAGAAGACATTTTAAATGATGACGTAGAAAATAAACTTAAAATAATTATTCTCATATAGGTACTTACAAGTGGACAAGTATGAGCTGATGATAATGATGAGGTACCTACTTACATACGTGTGTAATATCTAATAAATAAAGTTTTGCAACATATGAGCTATTTAAAAAATCATTTGAATTAAACTACGGTCATGAAAAGTGGGGTCCGTAATATCTGCCTACCCCTCTGGGGAACGGCCGTATGTATGTATATGTATACGTAATAAATAAGACAAAAAGTTTACAACAAGAAACTACACTGGTATAATTCAAAACTATACTCACAACGCCATCTAGCGGTTTGTTGACGAAAGATCTCTAAGTTAGGCAACCGAGTTTTCCCAGCAACCATCATGGAGTGATTCTATGAAAATTCACCAGATGGAGCGGTCGTAAAATAAAAGAATATGGGTCCATAATTGAATAACTTGACAATTCGGCAAAGTGCGCCGCGATTTGCACACTAAAATCATTTAAAACCCCTAGTAGGGTATATTATTATATTGGTTATATTAGTAGTTTTCATTAACTGACATAACTTAGCCTCCTTACAAATGAACACAGTGTCACTTAATAATAAAAAATAAATAATGAATATCCGACTGGGCATCGAAAGCGGGGTAGACAGAGCAATGTGGTTAATTGCCCACAGTCCTCCAAGCGTAATTAACCCAACATGACTGACGATGAGCTCTTCGTCGTTATAGTGTTCACACGCCTTGTGATTCGGGTTTCATCACGGTGTTCTCCATTTCCCGTACGAGCGTTAATTTAGAAAAAAGAGGCCAATTGGTAAACGTCTAGTACCTTCAGCATGGTCTTGAACCCACAATTTATTGTAGGTCTAAATACACAAAAACTAGGGCAAAGACGCTCATATGTGGAATATACCCAACGTATATTGTTCTGTGAAAAATGGGTTTGAAACACCCATCTCTTCAAACGAATTGTCCTTGTATTCTCTATGGTAGCGTTTTCAATTGTACTTACCTATTTCAAGTTGAAACAAAAGCTCCATTGAAAAGGGTTTCTCGGAACTTTTTCTTTCTCTTTTGAAAATGGAATCATACTTTTGAAATCTTTTTTTTATATGTTAATAGGCAGCTATTTTTCCTTCTGTACATAAACAGTTTCTTATTCCGAAGAAAGAGATCCTCGACAGTGAAATATGATACAAAGGTTAACTTTAAATTGTGTCCAGTGCCTAGTGAGACATTTGTGTGGGCATGTGAACAAGGTTAACTGGTGTTAGCCCTAGACTTAGCAAATACCTAGTCATGTTTGATCGACGACGCTTGGAAAGTTTTTTTGGAAGTATATGTACGTACTTACAACGAGTGTTTGTGAATAAATGCCTAAGATCGATCCGCCACGTGATCTGGCCGAAAACTATACGCAACTAGGACCTTAGGTAAACGGCCTTTGTTCCACTGGGGTATCATAACACTTAAGTAAGTATGTACTTAATACTCTTATCGTAAACAATAGCATCGTGAGCTAACATACCATAAGGTACGCTTTGTTTGCCTTAGAAAGTACAAGGTAAGGTAAAGTGAGCCGTAACTGTAATACTAATTTTCTTTTTTTTTTCATTTTCAACAATGTTGCTCAGCATATCTACAAAATTATTACCTGTCCAATGAAGCCGCATGCAATGAGTAGGTAACTTTACTGTATTTCACTTACAGCTCATTGCGTGTGTATAGTACAAAAACAACACAGAGAAGTTAATACCACAGAGCCTTAACATGTTCTACGTAATTACATCAATTTTGTAAAGAATTTAAATTAGATTGGCGTAATATAAGAACTAGACATTTTCCCGCAGCCTCCCTCATTTCAGGTGAACTATTCGATAGTCCACCCAACTTAACGAACAAACTGACTCTTGATGAAATAAATAATAATAAATACACTTCACGCCTTTTAATCCCAAAGCGGAGTAGGCAGAGGCACTTGCTAAGCAAATGCCCCCGGTTCACCAAGCGTATTTAACCCAACGTGACAGGGGGTGAGCCCATCGCCGTTATAGGGTTCACAAAGCTTGTGGTGTGCGGGTTTTTCATCACGATGTTGTTGACTTTCTTGATCTGGGTATAAAACTCTGTAAATAGAACCTCATAGCATGAAATGAAATAAAAAATACATACATATGTACCATAACTCAAGCCGCAGGTGCCCAACCACTATTACATCCCATTCGTCAAAAGCGGGCCTTGAAACCTCCCAAGGAAGCGGCTTGGGTAACCGGAATAAACTCTAGGCAGGGGAATATGAACCGTCTATAATTGGGGCCTAATTCCTGCAGAACCTTTCAGAGAATTGCGTTTGGGTTTGACCCTAAACCTCTGACGGTTTCGCGCGCCCACAAATTAAAACGAATCAAGCGTTCCTCTAAATACTTGATAACGATCCTGGAACCCTCCGTGCAAACAAATTTGCCGTTCGTTCATAATTTATTAGCAAGCTTTCTGTGTTTCGGTGTTCTGTTGGCGGCCGAATTCTGTACAATAGATGTTGTATCGTAATGGTTACTTTAATACCTCTGTAAATACATTGCTGATTTTTTTAGGCTGGCGATGTCGGTAGTTCAATTAAAACAGTAATGTAATACGACTCAATTACGATGTACATATACATTATTTATGTTTAAGCCATGCGTATAGCAGAATCATCCCCAAGATTTAGTGAAAAGGTACATAATGCAAAGTGGACCTGAATGTCTCTACCTGTCCTTTCTTCTTTACTATTCCCTTAGTTTCAACCGATGTGTGTGAACCGTTTAAATATTCATTTACTCACTAATTATGTTCGGACGAGAACAACATGTTTTACAAAGAACGTACTTACATACCTACTTATTTATATTTAAAATAAGTATGTCTGAATAATAAATGGAATTAATAAAATAAGTCACACACTGTAACACTTAATCAATTTGCAAGATCTTCTGTGATAATGGTCAAACGCTTGTTCATTGTGCAAGAAAAGAAAGGTAGATGGTTTGATAAATAAACATGTTCCTATTTTAAAATCAGCAACAAAATTCTCACAACACGCTAGTTTCATTTTAAACAACTTAGTCATAGGGGCTGGTCGCTTAAAAGACGGTTTAGCGGACTTGGGAAATGTCCTCTGGGTGCCCATGTCCCGCCCAGCTGCTGTAGCCTTAGTCAATTATCTCCGTTTGTCTGACACTTCCTGGTTATCGCCCCCACGACTACACGGTGTCCATGACGATTTCTCTCTCGTCAATAAAAATAAACCATGGTACACGGAAGTGAACAAACAGTAACAACTCCATTGGTCGCTGTAATAGGCAGGGAAAAACTCGTCTGAAACTATTCCGCCTCGGTATTTGTGTGTCGTGAGCCTTAACACAATTTACCGGTTTAATAGGGCGACAGGTCCACGCTACAAGGCCACAAGGGTTAATTACCGCCTCATGTCTGACAATATTTCACTGGGAAAAAGTTTTAAACACTTTCAATGTTATATTTAACACGCGATATTACTTAACGGCGATCGCGTGGCACATAAACTTTGCCGCGTAACTTCACTTAATTACGTCATCTAGTAAGGTGGCTAACTGAGATTGTATACGTACTACATTTTATCGTCCGTAAAATACTCTGGTTATATGTAATAGAAAATGTGAAAGGGTATATACAGTATATAACTACTCGGCACATCGGACCACACCACCTTACTTAAGTACTAACAGAATTTAAAAAAGTTAAAAAATTGATGAAAATTAGGTAATAACCCCCACAGAAGTAAAATCTCGACAGCCATTATGCATCTAGATACTCTATATTTTCATTGATTATAATTTAGTTGGCCTACATTTACATCTAAGGCTCGCTCATTCTGAATAATCGGTAATCAAGTGTTGCTTGAGCATGGTTAGTCTCTTTTACACAAACAAAATTAGAGCAAAAGAAAAGTTATTTGACCAGAGTTCACCATATGGGCTTATGTGAACGATATTTTAGCCTGCCAAGAGAAAGTCCAGACATCTAATTTCCGACAACAATAAAGTTCCGAAATAATCAGGACTCAAACATCACGTGGTATTATAATACATTGAATCCCACAAGAATAACAGATTTATCGACAGGATGATTTATTAGAGAGCCTATAGTACTTACCTATTAATACCGGAGCCAGCCGCAGGCCGTGGATAAATGGCCTGTGCTCAGTCATGTCCTTAAACGAGGTGCCTAATAGAATATGTAAACATGCCTCAAGAGCGAAACCGTTTCTGAATCAATAGTTTTTCTACTTGCTAACTACTGTAAGTCAACAATTATTAACTACAGAATGCAATTCTTTGTTCTTTAAAGCATGTATTTTTTTAAAGAAATTAATTAATTCGTCTTTTGATGTTGTGGAAAAAGGGAATAAAAAATATCCGTACTAGTACCCATAAGCTATACGGAAAAACGGTGAATAGTAATTTAAATACAATTTCAAAAATTAATAATAGTGCAGCTGAAACGCATTTTCTTGGAATACATTTTTCTTTAATTTTGATGTTCATAGTTAGCGTTTACTGTTGTATATGGATAATATACTTACAATATTCAATAGTTTCAGCTTCTTTGCAATTATAGTCTATTAGATTTCCTCAGCTTTGCCCGCGTGGACTTCGGTTATATTGCGGTATAAAGGAATATTTTTGTTTTCCCTCGGGAATATTTTTTTTTCCGGGATAAAAAGTACCCTATTATTTAAACTTCATCTATACGTCTGCAAAATTTCAAAGCAATCGGTTCAGTAGTTATGGCGTGAAAGCGGAACAAACAAACAAACTCACTTTCCCATTTATAATATTAGTAAGATTTGCGTATCGAAGGAACTAATTAATTTAAGAAACGTATACAATTATATTTTTCAGTCAATCACAAGTGGTGGATATTAAAATATGGGCTAATGATGATGATGAATACGATACCTACTTACGCATGTAAAAAATAGACACAGCAATATGGGCTTTGTGTTAACACATTAAGTCCGTAAAAAAAACTAGAATCCTAAGTTACCTACCAATTTACATTCCACTAGACCCTTGTCCAATAAACCGAGTCCAGTGTTTTGACTAACATGAGACGTATTTTTTTCCCAAAAGGTATGATGTTTTTTCAGATGTACCTACGGAATGTGAATACATTTTCTAGACATTCGTTTTGCTTTCATCTTTTCAGTTTTCCTTACGTTGCGATATATACTATTTGTTTGTACAAATTTTGCCGGCGCCACTCATTGGATCCAATTTTCGTTGTGTGGACTATTAGCTTCAAGTTTCACTCTTGGACGAAATATATACATCAACTAGCGGCCCTGGCTTAGCATATCTCTACTATATAATGCAAATAATATGAGGTATATATCTTCTATTATATAAAATCAAAGCCACTTTTCGTTGTCATGTTATAACTCCGGAACTAGTGGACCGATTTCGCTAATTCTTCCTTTTTTATGCTTATTAATGACAGCAGAAGGTTATTATGAAAGAAAAAAATGACATCCACTGCTGGGCACAGGCCACCCTATTCACATTATTAGTTAAGACAGGACAACGTCTGTCGAGTCCACTAGTATGTATATATAAACCTTCTTCTGGAATCGCTGTATTTATTAAAAATAAACCGCATCAAAATCCTACTAATAAAGATATGTACTTTTAAAGATATGAATGCTTAATACATAGGAAAAGACAGCTTTTTTTTTTAATCACTATGAACAAGCGTTTGACCACCATCCTGCCTGATGTTAAGCAGCGATGTGGTCTACGATGGAGCACCTATTCACACGCGACTTGAAGACCTTCAAACTATACTGCGCAGGAAACACAGACTCCGGCAAGTCGTTCCACATCCTGGCGGTACGCACTATGAAAGTGGACGCAAACCGTTTGGTTCGCGTAAATGGCAAATCCACCTGGTATGGATGACGTTTTGCCGTTCTCCTGGCTGGAAGCAACTTTGTTTTATACTATGTAGTGTGATGTGTGGCGGCCGCACTAAGGTCAAATAATGTTCTCCCGCACAGCGTAGTAGCATAAAAGTCGCGACATAAACATAAGTTATCCGCTTACCAAAAGGTGTGTGAACCCTACAATGGCGATAGGTACTCGTCCTAAATAACGTGGGCTTGTGCTTAGCAATTATAGTCTATTTTACTAAAACTTAAAGGTTAACTTATAAGAAAACTTGTAGGCTTATAAATACGCTTGGTGAACCGTGGGCATTTGCTTATTAAGCAAGTGCCTCTGCCTACCCCGCTTTGGGATCAAAAGGCGTGAAGTGTATATTTAAAACTTGTAAAATCTTAATACCTTGTTTATGTAATTTGTCATAGTTACCTGCTTCGATAAGGTGTAGTACCTTCTTCGATAATTCGCATTTATGAACATGTCATATTTAAATTCTCAGAAGTCTTGAAGCCTCGTTCCAAAGGGTATTTTTCGATTACTGTTTGTTTGGGGACAACGGATATTCACAACCGTCTGAAACTATCACTAGTTAATTCGCAAAATCTCTTTGATGCTGTCTAAGAAATCATAATCTCCAGCGCATAATTAATGTATATCACAAAATAGCTGCATCACAGTCATAAGCACTTGAAAGGAAAATCGCAGACCTTTCAGAGCACATAAAATCTAAATATATAATATAAAAGGAAAAGCTGACTGACTGACTGACATATCAACGCACAGCCCAAACGGCTCAACTTAGGCACTTGCAATTTGGAACGGACCTAGCTTAGGTACCGTAGGGGTGCACTAAGAAAGGAATTCCATAAATTCCCACGGGAACGGGAATTAGCGGGAAAATACTTTTGTATGAAAAATCTAAACCGCTCAAGTTAGACGCTTGAAATTTGGGATGCAGGTACTACTAAACTACGCGAATAAAATCGCGGGGCGCCCACTAGTTCACAATAAAGTTGTAAGCTAAGGATGCAGCGGTCTACCAGCTGTTTAGTAGTCAAAAGGTACCAAAAGCTCTACTACACGCCTCTCAAACGCAGCACCACTGCTCTATATTACCCTCGGAATCAGAAGCAATCAGCGAGGCGAGAGTGCAGCAGTTAGTTCGCTTCAGTAACACCATCTTGTTAATATCCTGCCGATATGAGGATTTCATTTCTAATATCTTCTACTAGTGATTTACACGAGCATGGAATTAAGCGCCTACGTAACCCACGCCATTTTGCTTGCCGAGTGGGAGTTTTCAACTGAATTTGGGTGCCTAAAAAGAAATATTGTATAATGCGTGTTGTATTATGTTACCTCTTACTTAATGCCTATAGCATAGGTACGGCCAGTATACATTTTTTTACGTTCAAGACCAGCACGATACGATGGTATAGTGTACTTTATTTACCTATAGAAACTAATTAAGCATTTTATAGTTTACTAGCGGACCCAGAAAACTTTGTTTTGCTCGTATCAATGTTTCTCTGCTAATATATGCATAAATTATACGTATAAACTTTTCTTAAAAATCATTCTATCTACTAAAGAAAACCGCATCAAAATCCTTTTTGTAGTTCTCTACGTTCTACGTTTTTAAAAATCTAAGCATAGATAGGGCCAGATATCGAGATGCGCCATCGTTTTATTCACACACTGTGCAATATCACACGAAACTGCCTACTAAATCATGTTGGCACCCCTGATATTTCAACCATTCTTAATGATGATATTTTTCATGACTGTCCAATGGTACCAACCGAAAGACGAATGCAAAATATATCTATTGAAAGGCCCTTACCAACCTGTCCCTCACTTTACATAGATTAGTCGATGTATGCAGCCAGTCACAGCTTAACCCTAGGTTTCCACTGACCAGACACATGTTTAAAACGGGTCTACATTACGCACCCTGTCAGTCATTCGTGATATCTATATCTATACTAATATATTATAAAGAGGAAATAATTGTATTTTTGTATGGATTTTTGTAATGAATAAACTCAAAAACTACCCGATGATCCGATCCTCGGGGGCATAGGCAATTTTTTATCGCGAAATTTCTACGGAACCTAAAAGAAACTTGAGTGACACCACGCGGTATAACTAGTAGAAATAAACAAGGTAGATGGATAATATGTGTCATACGTGTTTGGCCAGTGACACGTACAATAAGGTTGAAATTCATATGAATGACATTAGACAAGAAGGTTCACTTTTTCCTTGTCACATTATAAGGGCTCTGCCTTAGTGATGTTTCAGTTATACAGGAAGTATTATATAATATGATTCACTACTTTTTTGTCCGACCGTACGTGCAATCTACACGCGACCTTTTTACTTTTTAATAAACTTCCGCCCTCCAACAACAACTGAGTAGGTCCTACCAAAAGATAACATTCATGCGATGGACATGCGTAATACTATTGTTATCCAGCGATATTATTCATGATAACATTTCGTTTTCGACCCATATTCGTTGTATTTTTTTTTTGTTTACAGTATCGAAACATATTTAAAAAAAAAATAATGGATATAATTTTCAATCGAATATTATTTTCTACTTTTTTTGTAATCATGATCGATCATACGATGAAACTTTCGGTTACATTTCTGTTTTTTTTTGTTGTTTTTGTTTGTATATTATATTGATGTTTCCTTGTGTACCTACATAATATGTTTTATTTGTATATGTTTATTATAAACCGCGACTAGTCGTGTTTCCGTTAAACAATAGCAATTTACTCGTACAAACTTCACGTTCTTCACGTACTAGAAAGAAATCCTTGCACCAAAATAATATTATTATAGTTGATACCGAGACAGTTACCTTAAATGCCACAGGAACAGAGACGGATCGTCTAAGTTATACAGAGTATGTTGGAAACTATGTCATGCTTCAGAAGCTGGAGGTCTGTCCAGCGGGGCAGAAGGCTGCACAATCAGGTCGCACGAATCAAATGGCAACGGACGAGGGCCCTCACATTCATATACCTGGCAACCCCATTATTGGTGACTGTCACAAAGGGTCAAACCATTGATTTATGTGTTAGAAATAAAACGTATAGAAATGGACAAGAACTTGTGTTGATCCCTTTCAACATTGGCTTTTCGGCTTACAGAATGCAAAGGTTATATTATTGTATGAATGAAATAAGTATATGTATGTGTCATCACATCACATTTAACCATGTACTCCCTTACCAATAAACGCGTTGTCACTTATACAACGGTTATTACAGGTCTACTTAAACTGGTTATTCCGTATTTGACATACAACTCACAAGTTATGTTGAGCTTTGTGTATCTTCGAAATAGCAATTCCGCCATTATTAGTACGGCCCTTAGAATGTATCGCCTATCGACAATAAAACTTATATTTTCTGAAGAAACAGGAGCGTACAGTCGAAGTGGTAACAATTAGGGAGTACTGAAGAAATCTTAACAAGGACCAGAAAGTGGCTAAACTCAAAAATTTCTTAGGGAGGTAATAGAGTTGATATAAATTAATTTCAGTACTATACAGTAGGTAACTTTAAGTCCAGTGGCCATAACTGTAAATTAGCTTTGTTATACATTCTAAAAATAACTCTTTTTGATCCATAAACTTTCTAAACGATGGTCGGATACTTGACTTGCAACCGGGAGGTCGCGAGTTCGAGTCGGCTGCTGGACATGCACCGATGGGACTCTTTTTCATAGCCTATGTACGCACCGCAACGCTCGTGCGGTAAAGAACAACATCGTGATGAAACCGGCACACCACAGAGTGTGTGAACCCTATAACGACGATGGGCTCATCCCTTATAATGTTGGGTTAAATACGCTTGCTAAGCGAGTGCCTCTGCCTACCTCGCTTAGGGATTAAAAGGTGTGAAGCGAAGTATTATGTGAACTTTTTAACTTCTTAATACGAATTATTGGTTAAGG
Organism: Conopomorpha cramerella; assembly: GCA_012932125.1. NCBI lineage: Eukaryota > Metazoa > Arthropoda > Insecta > Lepidoptera > Gracillariidae > Conopomorpha > Conopomorpha cramerella. The sequence continues at coordinate 14,257 of SJJU01000416.1, forward strand.
TCTACATAAAATTCTCTATCTGAAGCTGCGACTGTACTTCATCAACACCTGCTGGCGGAAACCAGGAGACTAATTAAGCATTTTATAGTAATTCGATGGCGGTGAGTCGTATGGTTTTAATTGGCTGGAATATTCATGCACGAAATGGTGTGAAAATTTCATAGGTTAATAAAAATGAAGGAGGGATAAGCGCAATGATTTTTCAGCGCTTGATTAATTTTGTAAAACCCTAATACTGGACACGACGTTGGAATTTAATCTTAAAACGCTTTTTAATCCCAAAATGAAACGAGCTTTTTAATCCAGAAATTGTGTAGGCAGAGGCACTTGCTTGAAATAACTAAACAAGCAGATGACTTTTCCGTGAATTCTCTATATCTCTGCAAGTTTGTGTGCAATATTAATAAAAATAAGTATTTTTTTATTACTTTAATATTAATAGTAAGTATTTTTTTATTACTTGAAATTGAAGATCTTTTCCGCGTGTGCCTGCATACGGGCGTACGTGTTTTGCATGTTGCTAACGAAATATTATTTTGAAGAGTTTAGGGACAACATGGATATATTATTTTATTACTATTTCGCTGGATTCAATACAGTGTCGAAAATACTATTATTCTTAGTCCGGCTTGGATTAGAACGGCACAGGATTAATTGATTCATAGTCCTATTATAATCTTACTAATATTATAAATGGGAAAGTGAGTTTGTTTGTTTGTTCCGCTTTCACGCCGTAACTAATTAACCGATTGCTTTGAATTTTTGCAGACGTATAGTTTGAAGTCCGCTTTAAATAATAGGGTACTTTTTATCCCGAAAAAAAAATGATATTCCCGAGGGAAAACAAAAATATTCATTTATACCGCAATATAACCGAAGTCCAGGCGGGCGAAGCCGCGGGCGGAAAGCTAGTTAAATTATATTAGATTGTAATTAATATGATCCTAAGATTCTGTAGTGAACGTCATGTGGCTGATGTAAAGGTTCTGTTCACCTTCTTTTGGAGATAACGGACGTGAATGTATGTATGTATGTATACCTAGTAATGTTGTAATTTACAGTTTATAGTAGATTTCCTTCCCAGTATTTCAATTAATAATAATTATGTGTTAGTGATATAAATTTCAAAAACATAGTTTTACAGCATGCTACTGAAAATAGCTCAGAGGTGTTTCTAATTCACGATTCCATTGAACATTCAAGAGAAACACAATATTAGTAGGCGTTATTTTAAGTGATAAAAAGTAACGTTTTTATTTCACGCCCACTGACATCTTTTATCCTTATAATATTTTGTACAGAATTGACAGGGGCAAAGATCTTGTTTCTGTTAAAAGAGTACAGGATAACGACGAAGCTGTAAGGGCCGGTTTTATTTCATTTTTTTAGTTATTGAAGCGAATTTCATATTCGACTACGAATCTCATACAATTTATTGTTAACAAAGCTGTAACGAGTATGCAAAAACAATAGTAGATTTTCTTGATTCAAAAGTCAATGTAATATTCAATGAAAATATATATCTGTGTACTTATATAAAAGACAAGAGAAGCTAATGTTGTACCCTAAAACAATCAGTAGATTTTGATTGTTTGAGCATACAACACTGGCTTATGTAAAAACCTGTAACTATGTTTTTGCCTAAATCCAACTAAATGAAAATGAAAAGATATTACTTACAATTTTTTTCTCCCATCATGGCCGATAGTGGTCGACCTTTGCCCTTATCGAAGGGGCGCTATTCGCGCAGTCTCCGACACATGTCACGGCCATCCGGCGCCGAACTACGGATCCCTGACTCACTTCCTGAAACTTTCCTTTATGGAAAACTTCTTATTGGACCTTGGTTATCCATCACTTGCTTGTTATGAGACTGCGTTTGATTCCCGAGAGATATTTTAGATCAATGTTACTTTTGGCAACAGACCTCTTAACAAAAAGTTATATTGACTTATTGTTTTATTATGGATTTCTTTATCAGAGCCTATAGGTAGATAGTCCAGATCAAGAAAGTGGTCCACCAATTTTAGTGGCACTAACTTTTTCACTAAAACATTATTATGATAAAGTTGTTATAATGTGATAATTGCAAAATTAACCTTAATATCTATTGCCATTCAAAAGAGTTTAAACCTTAAGGTGGTGGGCCAGGTTATTGGCCGACTAACCGCTTCGTAAAGCTCATACGAAAACATCGTAATGAGAACCCCATACCACAAGGAATGTGGAGCCCTATAACGGCCCATCCCTTATCGCATTCATCATCATCATTAGCCCATATTTGTCCACTGCTGGACGTAAGCCTCTCCAATTGCACGCCACTGTGATCTATTTTCGGCTTCTCGCATCCAACTTCTGCCAGTCCGCCTTGCCTGTAGGCGTCCTACACTCCGTTTGCCGAGACGCGGTCTCCACTCGAGAACTCGTTTACCCCAACGGTCATCGGTTATAAAAAAAACGGCATTGCAAATATGGCCGGCCCACTGTCACTTCAGCTTTTCAGCTTTTATCGCATTAGGATAAATAAAGTAATAGTGAACCGTGGACGTTTGCTTATTAAGTGATTCTGACGACCCAGCTTTGGAATAAACTGTACATATGTTTTCGTACCAGCCCGAAAAAACATTGTCTTAACCTTTATTTAAATTCGTCCTATATTTAAATTGCTAATAATGAAAGAAAAGTGAAAATACATACATTAAAGCCGATATATTCCTGTACAGGTAGATAAAACTTTTAACATCCTTCCCAATTTAACAGCCAATCGAGTTTTGCTTCTAACCTGAGAATAGGTTGGATATATGAATATACCACACACATATCCCTACATGAGATTCGGCAAGGAGCTAAAACAAAACACCCAAAACAATTTCAAGGAATAAAGAAAACGTGTATACTTTTATACAGTTATCGAGAAATCATATTGAATATCCAGCACACAGACGCAAAATGAACCTTTTACATTCTCGTCTTACGTAAATAATAAAATAATACACACAATACTTATTAAATTCCCATTTTTTACAATAAAAGACTCACGTAAATTGATTCTATCGCCACCATGGAATCAATAGCTTTTGGTATACATGTTTCATCACAATGTTTTCCTTCGTCGTTAAGAACGCTGTTTATGTTAAGCCCGTTTCTAGCATAATGATACTATAAAAATATAAAAGTAAAGTAAAGTTTTATTTTATTACTCAAAGTAACGAAGACTTTCCGCACACCTCTAAGAGGTTCCTACTTAAGACTGTCCATAATACCCATAACTACTTTCAATGTGGTACTCGTACTTGTAGGTAGAGGAATACCCGCAATTTCGTACGTGTTTTCAATATTTTTGCGCCTGGGACATCTATATTCAATATTTAATTTTTAGTATGGATCCATTAAACCATTAGCACCCTTTGTACTTGGATAGTAACAAGTTATTTTAAACTCTATTATTTGGTAATAAAAGACGAAATCAATTAAAAAGTAAGTATTTTTATGGGTGTTAGTGGGTTAAGGGTCACAGTTTTCTTAAATAATAAAAATCATCATCATCATCGACGTCATGTGGGTGACATGACGTCCACTGCTGGACGAGGGCCTCCCCCAATGATTTCCATGATCATTAGGTGGGAAATGTTTATAACCACGCTTGGCAACTGCAGCTGACCGACCGTACAATACAAAACTGATAGACCTCTTTTTTGGCCGACTGTACATGTATGCATAGCAAGCAGTAAACAAAACACTTGTAATAAAAATAGATGTATCGAGTGTAAGTTAAGCTGTGTTGCTGTTACGTTCTGCTAAGTTCGTAAAATTGATATGGCGTAAAGAGGATAAAAATATAACTAACTTTTTTATTTGTAAGGCTGTTCTTGAATAATTTTCTATTTAGACAGGAATTAAATGTATTTTTGTGCGAATATGTGTAACGAATCAAACTCAAAAACTGGACGGACTTCTATAGTTATTTCACCGTTGGGGGTGTGAGATGAGCTATTTTATCCCAAAATTTCTAAGAGGTCAAAAAAAGTGTGTGACGCCACGCGATGCAGCTAGTGCCTATTCAATACACTTGCTGGTTATTTAATAATTTACCTTGTATGACTTTATTGGAGGGCAAAGATCAATGTTCTTTCAAATTGTCCTACAAGGAGGTAGGTAAATGCGGTTGCGAGTAAAGAGTTGCGCCACTCAGATCTCTAGGGATGAGAAGTTTTGGTCGGTTCATTTAGGTGACTTGAGACTACACTTTGATATAATATCTATATATGTGAAGCATTACTTTACTTACCTTTGGAAATTCATATTATGGTAACGGAATAATACAGGAAATGTCTATAGGCGAAAGTTATTACAGTCCATCACTTTTGATACTGACAGTAAACAGTATTATTAATTATGACTACCTAACCCTGAATAGATGATTAAGAGTGATTACCTACTTTGAACATTTAACTTAGCCGGATTACAGAATGACCAATGACTTGAAAAATGTACTTGAACTTAAACGTCACGGGGGAATGTACCTAATGAACAAGTGTGCTCCATCGTAGACCACATCGCTGCTTAACATCAGGCAGGATGGTGGTCAATCGCTTGTTCTTTATGTTAAAAAAAACTTAAACAAATAATAAATGTAGATATGTCTGTACCTACAGAATATAGAATATATTTAGATACCTACCTAGGTATCTAAATATATTCTTATTTGCCATATAAAAGTTTGCAACGAATTAATTAATAGTATGCGCATTATTTAATCTAAATGAACATGTCAATGTTTCATAAACACGTCACCAGCGGCCGCCACGGATCACCGCCGCGCGTCCTCTCCGGCCGACTGAGTCAATTTGTCACACTTGTCACGTATGTCACGTTAAACTCGCTCGTCACGTCCGCAGTTCGTCACGTTACCCGCCCTCGCCGCCACTGCCGCCGCTGACGCGGTGACGTCATTGTAATGCAGTTACTCTGCGCAACAACGTGCACTGCATCTTTGTTCAACTTGTTACGAATGTGAATTCTATTAGCTTTTATGGCTCATTACTTGCTTATTCTTAAGTAGTGTGTTTGATAGCTCTAGACAGGGGAACGTGCATGATACAATGTACCTAGCCCAGATACGAAAAGCTGTACTTATTTAACTTAGTATTTTCTCAAGGCGTTTCAATTGTACATCAATTAAACGATATCTGCACGGCAAACTGGGGTTAAGTAACAAGCAGTGTCATTAAGCTATCCGTGCTTTTGATTAAATTTTGAGGTAGAAAGAGAAATACCAGGCGGGACAGGCTGAGTTAAACAGTTTTGGCATGGGACGTGAACTAGCGATCCATAGCTATTCCTTCTTTTCTACAGCCCGTGTTACAATGGCGATGATCTCCGCAGTACATTTTCGTGTCGCTCCTAAATAAGCATCCCGGCCGCAGGGCTAAGTTAGTTTGCAACTACACTTTCAGACATAAAAGCTGAAAAGCTTTGATAAACTGTGTACTTAACGCAAGCCGGGTGCGGTGCAGAGTAACTTTTCATGAAATAACAAAATTCGCTTACCGACTACGCGTTCATAGTTCATAGCAATATCTGTTTCAAATATAATTACTGTAAAATTCTCGAAGACTCAGCATAACAAGGTAAAGGGAGAAGATGTCGTTTCTCAAAAAGAATAAATAAAACATTCAATTATTCTAATAAAAAAACTTATTTCGAACTCACTAAATTAAAAGTTTTGAACCCTTGTTTTCACAAGAAATTCTTCTCTGTACCTACTTGTCTGATTTTACTTGAGTTTTTATTATACATTTCTGCGAAATCCTGAACTTTGTTGCTAGCACGAAAAAAGTGTAAAGATATGTTTTCGGTACTTTCTTCCCTGTCCTTACTTTATATGTAAAGAACCCGCGTTTATTATTACTCTGGCGATGTAAGGGTTGCCTAAACACGTGTGGGCCCTCCACTAGGGACGGGCTGGCGGGCTCGTGCAATGTGTAGAAAGCTAATACATGGGAGCCAAATGAAGCGTGACACAGCAGGACACACACAAGACCGCTTACGAAACGCACTTGTTAAGTAAACCGAGCGACTCGGAGCAGAGGACCCTCTTTGGGTCGATTGTCATGACTATTTTGCACAATTTTTCTTCACGGTACAACTTCTTACGTCGTAAAGTTGTTGAATAGAAATGTAGTCGCTTTTACGCTCGATAGGATTGTTGATATGGATTTAGCACGTGACTTTTATACGGAAAGGCATGGCCTTACTAAGACACGTTTCTCTGTAGATCCCTTCCAACTCTAGCAGTGTCCCCTTTAGTAAATGTCAAAATGAGACAGCACGTCTGTTCGTACGAGAGCTAAATTTAGAACCATATTTTGTAGTAAATGGAGGTTAATGTTTACGAAAGTATCAGTCTATGTGACCCATCTGGCCATATGAAAAAGGCGTAAAAAGCGAAGTCGATCGTATTGTCTTAGAACTAATAATTAAAACTGCACGAGTTTCGCAAAGCACTAAAATAAAAAAAAAATATCCGGATAGAATAGAGCGTATGTTGCGGGGATCGATGTATAAACGAATGGCGAAATATGGACATCTACCGAGCTTTGATTGTGGGGTGTGAGTGCGTATTTGAGTTTGTGAGTTATAGATAGTGTACCTCCGTGAGCTCACTGCAATTAATTGCTGCTACTAATTGATTATTGGGCTTATAGCCACTTTTCACTTAAACCATCAATCTTTATTAATATAATGTAATCGTCTAGTGACAGACGTAATTATTATGTACTACATTTACCCCAGCGGTGTTACCCGCAGTTTAACCCGCTCCCGTGGAAAATTGGGGTTAAAACGTAGCCTAGTGTTATTCCTATGAATAAGTTATATTATTGTTAAATTTAATTGAAATCTGTTCCGTATTTTTCGCGTGAAAGAAACATCCCTCCACACTTTCAGGTTCTTGTTATTAGTATATTTTATAGTTTATAGAATTAGTAGTAGATAATGAAACAAAATAAATAAAATAAACGTCGCGCCTTTTACTTCGTAGACGGAGATACTTGCTAAGAAAATGCCCACGATTCAGCAAGCGTATTTAACCCAGCATGTCGTATTAATGTATACAGGAATGATTATATACACGAGTATTTATATACTTGTGTATATGATCATTCCTCTTAGGTACAAGTATGTTGCGTATAACAAGATATTTTTATTCAATTATTTTATTATTTTCTTCCGCTTTTATTCTCTTCGTACGACTACGTGGAATATTAGACTGAATAATACAAACCCAAAATTCATCGAAATCAGAATATTACGCAGTCATATTGGAGTATCGATTAACACTCCGGAATTACGACCGAGTTCTACTAATTAACATAAAATAGTTCAATTTCAATGGTATTGTGCATTTTAACACCATTTTGTAGTTCACTAACCAAGTTACCAATAGCGACTATTCATATACTATGCGCCTGAATAATCTGTCGATATAAAAACCTAATGTGGAGTTTTCTTTAAAAAAATCAACGAAAGAGCGAGTCCGAAGAAGAATGTTTATAGAATAAAGTAGTTATATCTCTTTCGTTTCCAACTATCTTTGACATAATAGATTTTTTTTTTTAACTCCCTATTGTCAACCTTTGAGTGACATCATTGCTATGTACATTGCATATTCTATTTGCCCAATGTTTTACACTTTATTTATTGGTCCTCTGTACAATAGTTTCACTGCAAAGTGAAAATAGGTCACAAAAACGGCTACAGTTATACGGAGGTGTAAAAATTGCTTCCAGATCATGTGCCCGAGGTCACTATGTATATAATAATAACAATCCCACCACCACTACCTGCCCCTCGACGTACGTGCCATGCTCTGGAGTCTACTTACTTTTTCCTCTTTTAAATGTACATTGCTATGTACATTGCATATTCTATTTCCCAGTGTGGATAGCATGTACAATTATTTTATGACATATAATTATTTATACCCAAAGATTCTCTAGTTCAGTTTGTGATAGGCACTTTTTTATGGAATAAAATTGAGGTTTTATTGAGAGTAATTATATTGAGACAACCATGACTAAATTGAACCTAATTCGAATGCTTTAAGCTCTAAAATACGAGTAAGTAATACTGAAAAATTGTTTAGGTATTCCATATAATAACCATCCTATCCCATCAACCTACAAACATGACAACGATAAAAAAACCTTTACTAGTGGTAGTTGAAACAGGGTTCGAGTGGGGTAGGCTGAAGTGATATCACCAAAAAGGGGGTGGATTAGTTTAATACTTTGTAAGGGTATCGGTAATAAGTTAACGCAGTAAATTGGTATAAAAATACAATTTACAGATACGTGGAACATACTGTACAAATATTTTTATTTATAGATCAACTTAATATACAAAAACATACCTACTTATGTTAAGACGTATTACCAATCTATTAAGATATTTAGGCCATTTTCACCAACTTATAGGGAAACCCGAGCCAGTTTTAAGGGTTACCTAAGAATAAATTTGTATAATAAATAATAAAAAGATAAATACACTTCACGCTGTTTAATCCCAAAGCGGGGTCGGCGGAGGCACTTGCTAAAGCTAATGCCCACGGTTCACCAAGCGTATTTAACCCAACGTGATAGGGGGTGAGCCTATCGCCATTATAGAGTTCACACACCTTGTGGTGTGCGGGATAAATTTGTATTGTTAGGTAACTCCTAAATCTGGCTAGACGTCCCCTATAAGTTGGTAAAAACGGGCATATGTTAACTGAAAGCAATTGCTTGCCTTTTGCAATACTTCAATTGCACTGTTTGTTTTCAATTTGTTATGGAAAAGATTCTTCGCACTCGTTCAATAACTTTATTTCAGGAAACTCGCCTCGTGCGTCATTATTTTTCTAGTTTCCTACACCTTTACAAAAAGACCACCACTGCACTTTAAAAAGGGCGAGAGATGAACGCTCGAATAACGCCAAGTATCAGGTTTATATTACCGTGTCTTTCATGTGTGTGTTTATATGGGGTATACAGGCTGTCGTCGGGGTCATTTTGTGAACGATTTGAACATTTTTGATCGATTGCTACTCCAATTGCTGTATTTATTTTACTGAATTTTCCTGAAAAATATGTATTATGAAACATAATTAATGTTTTACACTTTATTTATTGGTCTCCTGTACAATAATTTCACTGCAAAGTGAAAATAGGTCACAAAAACGGCTACAGTTTTACGGAGGTGTAAAAATTGCTTCCAGATCATGTGCCCGAGGTCACTATGTATATAATAATAACAATCCCACCACCACCCATGGCCCACCTGCCCCTCGACGTACGTGCCATGCTCTGGAGTCTACTTACTTTTTCCTCTTTTAAAGGAGCACGTTTTCTTGACGATTCGTTTTTATCCATCGTTATTTTATTGCCAATTCTCCCCTTGTGGAACAATCAACCTGTATATAGTCACGGCCGGTTGGTTGTGGTGATGGATAGGCTCCAGCGGCGGTGGCGGCGGCGACCACCTGACTGCCCCTCCGCATCAGGAAGGCGCTCCGGGATCGATAGCCGCAAACATTGGCAGCTGTTTATTTCTTGGCCGAGAGTCACCAACGGAACTCTCAGCTTAATCTTACCGGCGACTTGTTTTAGGAAACGTTAGTTTGCGAATTGTTTTCTGGAATTATTAAATAGTACATTCGCACTGAAAAGTAAACTGATTTCCGTTTAGTTACTCGTTATAATACAGTTAATTGCCTATGGTTTTGATTTTTTTTTTGACAATGAACAAGCGTTTGACCACCATCCTGCCTGATGTTAAGCAGCGATGTGGTCTACGATGGAGCACACTTGTTCATTAGGTAACTATTTTCCCGCGACTTGAAGACCTTCAGACTGTACTGCGCACTTGATAGTTCCAAGTATTTACCGGACAGCAAAATATCTCAACGAATTCGTCTCAGGCTTACTCCAACTGCATCGACACGACGGGGCCTTATAGTCGTCATAGACATCTAGATCGATAAAAATATTGGGCCGAAAATAAAGACAGAGACGCATACTGATGAAACTTAGCCTGATGATAGATAATTGCCTTCAAGCCTTCGACCAGTGGCTTCGACAGGTGGCTGGATGATAATTGCTCAGGACCGTGCACTGTAGCGCACTCTGGGAAGTCCTGCAGTCAATAAATAAACGAATAAAAATGATTAAAGAAATTGTTTTGTGACTATTAAATTGCAAAAAAAAAACTCGATTTTAAATATACGCGTGCTCTTTCATTTCATACCCCACTTGGACATATTTATTGAATTTTTCATCCCCACTTTCAACCCCCAAAACTTTTGAGTGGGTGAACAGGTATCGATCAAATCAGATTTCAAACAAAAAAATGCATTAAATTCGGATCATCCGTTTGGGAGCTACGTAGCCTCAGACAGATACATACACACACAGACACATCAAACTTATAACACCCCGTCATTTTTGCGTCGGGAGTCAAAAATAAGTATGTAGATAGCTGTGAATAAATGGGAACTGTTATTTTGTAAGTCTCATCTGTTATCCTATTAATAACAATATTCACATGTCACAACGGATGATGGACTCAATGTGATAAGTAGTGAATTATTGCCAATGGTCTGATTTTAATGTAAGTCAGATGTAGAAGTGGCAACATAATATGTATATCTTCACAAAGTTATTTAAATTGGAACAATTTTTTTTTTGTTCAAACGTTCTATCCTCAGAAACTGCCATTGGAATTTAAATATTTGCTTTGCATAAAATAATTCTATAGAGATAATCCATTTTATACGACGCAACGTTCCTATATTTTGTGATTGCAGATTGGTGCGTTATATGACCTGCAACAAGCCAATTATGTTAGTAAAAATATATAAAAATATGAACTGAATGTATCTCGGCGGTGATACCCGCAGATTATTCCGTTTCCAAAATCCGTTTAATATTTTTTGCGTGTAAGAGTAACATACATACACACTCACGCACTCACAACATCTGCAGCTTCAAATTTGCATTTATGTTTCGTCCCCACTCACGATAAAACAATAAAGATGCTTGCTTTATTGAACAAAAAACTCAATGTGTGCAAACCAATATAATTTTAAGCTGTATAATTATGTTAATTTGTACCTATCGAGCGCCATGCAATATAAAGCCATTCTAGTATCTATAAAATCCAGACCTCTCAACAGAACTCAAAAGAACATGAGACGCACAATAACAAAAACAACGAATGCATATTCTATTTCTCATCACAATTTAATTTACGATACGGCTTTGCAATTTTCTAGCCATAGCCATTCGCAAAACTGAAAAATACCCCGTATTTTTCTGATCACACTTGGCTAGGCTCGCTGACCTAGTACTGAATGAACTTCGTACAAGGCGAGAGCTTTATCCGCATATTATGTGTAGTACAGTATGTCGGAACGCGAACTTCCAAGACATATTCACATCTACAGACTATTATGACTTGAGCTTCCATCACAAATAGTTTGTAGGGGTAAGTTAGTCAGAGTTGAAAAGCACTGTGTTGTTGATATAGTCCGCGGATGCGATTCACAGCGTCGGGACGCACACATGCACGCCGCGCCACCTGTTGCACGCACCATGCGTCTGTGTGCGTCGTCGGCCCTCCCACCTGAAGATGCCGATACTTTTAGCGCAGCATGGCTACAAAAATGTACATGAATTTTAAATAAATGTTTGATCTCGGCAATGCGATATATATTACCTACTTGGAGTGAAATATACTTCCGTACAACTAAACGGTTCATAAAATACCTACGCCTAGATTGCTAATTTACTCAGTCTGATTGCACATTCAATACTGGTTAGTAAGTATTTATTACTTCCAATATAAACACTGGCGGTCGCACACCGTACCTACCTACCTTGACCGTCAGGTCCCGACGGATTTACGCCGCGCTACACTAACAAACCAATATGTTAACTCGGACGTTCAGAGAAAACAGATGCGCATTCCAATACAACAACGGTTGCACTCGCCGCACTGCTCAAATAAACACTGAACTAATGTATGAACTTACACTAGTGTCTTAGTGATAGAAAGACGAAAATATTTACTCAATAATGTAATTCATGTTTTGCGTCCCTCCTTATTATAACTTGGGGCTTGTTATGATTTGTTTACGAAGACCACTCGACCCGTAAGGAAAAACACAGGTAGAGTTTGCTGAATGGTGCGGGCGGCGGCGGTGACAGCGGCGGTGCGTTGCGGACGGCAGTCTCGCGCGCGCCGCCGGCCGCTGGGCCCGCCACCACCGTAGCACTCGCGCGTAGCACGTACCTACTACGCCGTAGTCGAACTTTTTTGCTATAGTTAATCGACATAATTTTTGGTTGGTGATTCTTTTGATGTGTTGATAGAATGGGAACTCGATTCCTAAAAGTTGCTTTTTTTGTTAATTATATACACATGATTATACTTTAGTAGGCATGTATGATTTAAAATGCATAAACCAAAAAATTGCAAACAAAACTTTATCTTCTAAACCTATTAAAGTGGACAGCGTTGTTAGTTATTCAGCTATACAAGCGCCATCGGAGCCCTTTTAGTTAAACTCCCCGAGTTAACAAAATTACTGAGCCTTTGAACGGGAGGGCGGTCGGAGCCCGTAAACCAATTAATTATTACCCGAAGCAATAGTGCATATAATGACTCGATCGATGTTAAGAAAAGCGTATTTCTTGAACGAAAACATAAGTCGGCAGTGACACTTAAATAATGGGTCTAGGCCACGGAACCATCGCTCACACAGTTATGGGTTTGACAACTCGATTTCAACAAACAAGTTTATAAACTAATCGATTCAGTTATACGGAACAAAACACCGGTCTCGGATTAATAATATTTTCTAAAAAAAATGGATTGAATTTGTTCATTTCGAAATAGAACCCTGACTGCACCACAGGAATAATTAACTACTTTTTTTATTAGAAAAAAAATTACAAATTGAGTGTAGAATCATAAAATAAAAAGCAAAACTATTTTCATGGGATCCCGGACTTCTTACATCTTTCATTATATTCGATATACGGGACAACTGGTTTATTATTCAGATATTTATACATTTGACTGTACCTGCACCGTCGACTGTTTCTTTCCATGAAAACAGATTGTATCAGGTTTCTACTACACGCGAATGTTTATTGTACAATTAATTATGTTCTAAGTGGACGCTGGTGCGGTTTCAGTTGGTTTATGGTAGCTTATTTAGAAGCGTCAATAATATCCTAGACCATAATAAATATTAACTACTAGCTGTCTCGGCAAACATTTGTTTTGCCATAATAAGTTGCCTTTGTACCCCGTGTATTGGGAGAAATACAACTGGTAGATGCATAAAAAATACATAGTAACCTATTCTCAGACCTACAGAATACACATTTATAAAATTTGGTAAAAATCGGTAAAGCTGTTTCGGAGGAGTACGGTAACATTGTGACATGGAAATTTTATATATTAGATAGTGGACTCGACAAACGTTGTCCTGTCTAAACTATTAATATGAATGTAAAATTAGTATAACCTCCAGGATGGCCTGTGACATCCACTGTCACGAAATATAAAGCATCCTGTCTCTCAAATTGGACGAAATTACATATAATATATATATGCCAACTTTTGTGAATATCGGTAGCCTTGGTGAAGAGTTCATTGGTAACAAACATCATGACACTGATTTTTTATATATTAAGATAACAACGTGACAGGGGGTTAAGCCCATCACCGCCGTTATAGGGTTCACACACCTTGTGGTGGGCGGGTTTCATCACGATGTTGTCCTTCACCGTACGAGCGTTGCGTTGCTTACATAGGCTCTGAAAAAGAGTCCCATTGGTACACGTCCAGTAGCCGGACTCGAACCCGCGACCTCCCGGTTACAAGTCAAGTATCCGACCTACTGGACCACAGACGCTCATTTAAGATAAGGAACTATGAATCCAATGAATTCAATAAAAAAACTCTTGCATGATTATTATTATCATAATCATTATGACGTCCGCCTCTTATCTCATTATGGGTAGCTATCGTTGATAAAGTACATTTTTTCCGCAGGGGGGCCAACATTGTTTTAGCCTACTGCTCCTATGTTGTTGTTATTTGTATTGAATCAAGTATACATGTACGGTGAAAAGGGCCACAAGCAAGTGGACACACGTCTCTAAAGTATGACCCGTATGTAGTAAGTAGTATATAAATATATCTAGAGGCAGGTGGAGCTTGAGTTATAGTGAGATTGACTCTGGTTTATAATTCTTCTGTGTTGTCTACGTACTAATCTAGGTATTAATTTTACTACTGAAAGTGAGCACAAGCAGTAGTATACTGAATTTCTGCAGTACAATTATATGCGAACGACAATTGCAAAAAAAGACTTGGTCCCCTGGTTCCTACAAGATATTTTGAATCTCCTTGAAAAAGGAAAACTGAAGCGCCTAATTACTGCACAGTATAAAACAAAGTCGCTTCCAGTTGTCTGTTCCTATGTATTCTTATATCTTTAAAACTATGTAACGGATTTTAAACTGAGGAGCTGAATTCCAGAGGAAAGTTTATATGTATATTACATGCATAATATATGTATATAGTGTTTCTCTACACACTTAGTAACAGTATTGCACTAGGGTCGAGCCGCTAGTGAAAAATAAAATGTAAACGAATAGTGTGCTGACCTCGAACCAGCAGTATATTGGTCAGACGTAAAATCTTGTATAACAGGCCTTCTCGTCATACAAAAGCTGCCTACGTTTTGCCCTGAAATAATCAGTCTCGTTTTACGTTACATTGCTTCTTTCCAATTGCAATTTTTAATTAAAAACAGGTTTCACGTAGTATTTCACCTCTATTGTACTAGTTAAGTACACCGTGCGATCATTCGTGTTATTTGGGTACTCAATATTCTAAAGGTAATCAAAAATACTGAACATAAAATATAAAAAAAGAATACTACGGTAAAACATTTTGTATTATTCCGAGGTGAATAATAAACGAAACAACGCGTTAAAATTTAATCAGTGAAGTCGAGATCCCATTCAATCTACGAAATTACCCATTCAAGAGTACAAGTAATGCTTCTTTGCCAATCAGAGAACAATAACTGCGGGAAGTCTCGCAGTGGAATTGATTTGGAATATTCTAGATACATAGATGTATCTGTGAAAATTACCGATGTTGAATTCGCCTCGATGGTTCTGGAAGATTCTAGAACGTCGTGGTGCGCGTGTGAGTGTGTGATGATGTGAGGTGCATTGACAATCGGCATGGCGGGGAGCAGCCGCCATCACTCCACCCACCGACCTGATGCTGAACAGCCACCCGCTCCTAACACGGTCAGTGAAATTAGAAGACTACTAACACAGCAAGTTACTTTTTGTGTGTCTAACATTTTGCAGATTTCGTACGGATATACTTATAACTTTTATTTTTTATTTTTATAAACGAACCGACTTGACGACCGACCGACTACTAGTGATCCCTACGATTTTTAAAGTTCCCTTCGATTTATCTGGTCTGCCATCATCAAACCCTTTTTCCTTATCATTAGACCATCTTTAAAATATCTCCTTTCCAACAAAAAAATAATCATCAGTATCGATTCATAAATGAAGCTATCCCCGAATACACATATATATAACCTCTTCCTTTATTGAAGCCGGTTAACAAGGAAAAATAAAAAGGTTCTGAGCCTATATATGCTACCCAAAGGTCTTACGACGAAGGAAAGCATCGTGAGGGAACCAAAAGATATTATATGGATACCGTATATCACGACCCTATGCCGTCTATCACGTTGGGTTGAATACGCTTGGTGAAATATGTGGCTCTGTCCTTGCCAACACTAGCTTTTTGGTGGTAAAGGTGCAAGTGACTTTTATTTACCATACATACTCGTAGTATAAAACAAAATTGCCTCCCGCTATCTGTCCGTCTGCATATATTTTTAAAACCACGAAACGAATATTAATGCGGTTTCTTTTATTATCTACTGTGACTCATGAGAAATATTATCTACTGTGACACGTGTGAATATATGTATAATACAGTAGAGAAACACTGATCAATCGTACGAAACAGGGACGGGTCGCTAGTAGTATTCATACCCTACTTCCGCAACCAAATGACTAAATCTAGTTAGTATTTTAATTACCTCCAACTGGGAACTTACAACTTTTTACTATACCTAAAATAAGAAAAGTATAGAAAGCTGTGCTAACAATTAGTGACATCTAAACTAAAGTTAATACCAACAAAGAATATTACAACGTTTGCAGACGCTCTTTCAGTGTCAAGGATTATTTGTTTTTGTTTTGTTTCCTCCCGCAATAGACGTGTCTTTATTTTTAAACCATCTCCTCCCCGCACTGCAGAGGTACGGGTTTGAAAAACTGGGTGAAGAAGGAGCAACCGAACAGGAATAAAATATTCGTATTCCGAGCATTAACTTACTACCAATACCCAGGGGTAGATTTAGTATTTGCGAAGTTTGGAAAGGTTTAACCACAAAACTTAGGTGAACATCTAAACAAGTTTAACATTCTAATCCGTCTCAAGGTTTCTGGAAACTTGGCTTAATGACCGGTACAGAGACAAATCGGGCACCAAGTTTCGCTCTACGGTATGACGCCAAACTAAAATGCAATCACCTGCTCAATGAATTATCATTATGTAATAAAACCTACTAATGTTTTAAAGAGGAACAAATTTATTGTTTAAATGGATAAGTAACTACACTGTCCCTATATTTAAAAAAAAATAGCAATCCTTAATGCAAGCCGGGTTGTACAAATACTGTAATACGCGAATTAATCGCGAGGCCTCGGTTCTCTATGAATATTTCTAATATTAAATCACTTTATCGTAAGCGTAATATGGACAAGCAAGACTTACGCCGCAAGTATTGAAAACGAAGTCAACTAGTTTTCAAGTTTCATTCGTCATGCGTAATTACGTGATAGACTGTGTGATTCAAATCATGTCACGCAAGTATTGCCTGCCCATTCAAACCTCATATTTGCAAAAACAATTCAATATTCGTTCTAAAAAAAAGTTTCCATGTAGGTTGTTTTTTTTCTCTCTTATTATCTCTATCTTTCATATGTACTGAAGCGAAACAAAGACACTATGAAATTTTATAACCATATTAAATCGCTATAGGGGCACACGTTTGGATCTAAGAAATATATCGAACTAAACAAAAACTAACTATTTAAAAACTTACAAAACGTTATTCAACATCGTGTGCATTACCGACAAAAAAATCATTTAGCAATAAAATATTTTAATTAACTGCAGGTAAATTTCAAATTCACTGTATCAGACAGACTTCAAATAAAATCTGAAATATAGAAACATGTGCTTGGTTAATTAGTTCAATTGAATTTTAAGCGAATTGTTGAGTACAATTAAAATATTTGAGTACGAGTATGAACAATGTTAATTAAAATATGCTGACAACATGCGAAAGCACTTCACAAACAGAATAAGTAGGTGCTTAGCAAGTGACTCTACCTTTGCACTTTGGGCTAAAAGGCGTACCTATTTTATTATTTAACTTTGAATGAAAATAAAATACTTGTAAGATATTTTGTCCTTGTTTCATCAAAATATACTTTTTCAATCAAAATGTAATTTTGACGAAACTTTGCAGTATTTTTTTATGAAGCAGAATATCACACGTAAGCTTACATATATTGTTAATGTTTACAAAATACAACAATGCTTACCCTCCACGCCATCTTCCAGAGGAGAGGGCAAAGATCTACATTTGTCTTGTCACGGTCCTGACATAACTCTACCGCTTTATCCACATTCATACATCTTTTTTAGTATTATTTGTATACTTGCACCTCAATACTTAATTAATTAAGGTCTGCAAAAATGTTCGTGGTCTTTTATTTATAAAACAGATCAATTCGTGTAGTATACTTTGGTTGAGATTTGACGTCCAAATAATTAATAACTCTAAACATAAATGCTCAATCTATTTGCTATCAGTATTGGTGAATTCGAGTCCGGCTATTGGATATCGAAAAAAAACAAACTCATATTTTTAAGGCCCAAGCACGACACAACGTTCCGATGTGAAAGGAAAACATTGTGAGGAAAACCACATACTAAAAGGTCCACCCGGAACCCTATAACGGCGCTGGGTCCACCACCAATCACTTTGGATTAATTAAGCCTGGTGAAATGCGGGTTTTAACTTAGAAACTGCTTCCCACTACCCCGATTTGGGATTGAAATGTATCTAATATAGAATTTAATGATTTAAGTGTATGTAATATAGAATCCCTGGATATTAGTTACAAAGGTAATACATTCACATTTATATTTATATCTTAGGTAGCTCAGGATTTATGATGTCAAAATCAATATCTGATGATGAACTGTAGTTCAAGGATAATTCAGAACTTTGCAGTTATTACGATGACCCTTTTATTTAGCCCAACCAGTATAAAAAAATCCACTTGTATATTATTTATGTAATAAAAAATCCGGCCTTAAAATAAAATTGTAAAAAATAAATAAATACACTTCACGCCTTTAATCCCAAAGGGGGGGAGCGGTAGGCAAAGGCATTTGCTAAAGCAAATGCCCACAGTTCACCAAGCGTATTTAACCCAACGTGACAGGGGGTGAGCCCATCGCCGTTATAGGGTTCACACACCTTGTGGTGTGCGGGTTTCATCACGATGTTGTCCTTCACCGTACGAGCGTTGCGTTGCGTACATAGGCTCTGAAAAAGAGTCCCATTGGTACACATCCGTAGCCGGACTCGAACCCGCGACCTCCCGGTTACAAGTCAAGTATCCGACCAACTGGACCACAGATGCTCTCACCAACTGGACCACAGAGGCTCTCTACAGAAATTACAAATAAAATTACAAATAAAATTTTAATTTCTTCAAATAACAATTAATGTTCTTTTAAAACAAGGAACTGAATTGTCTATAGATAATGTATTATATTATTTTCTATTACAAAATGTAATGGCAGAAAGAGTAAGTACATCAACGACTTCTTAAAGTTTTAAAATTACTTGTTGAACCATTTTCCGCTGTCCGAGGGGCAGATCGCACAACAACGGCACACCACTAGATTCCATATTTTTCCTTTTATTTTTAACACCACACACACACGCCAAACTACAATTAATGTCAATATTCCCTACAAATGAGCACCTATAAATAGATATATAAGATGTTGTAACATCATTCTATTGAAGCTGCCAGCAGTAATCTGTGGGGGCTTTCACCATCTTCGATTTCAAATAATACGACTATTATCGGAAGTAAGCTCCGGGCTTTGGCAACACAACTCATTAGTACACACTTTATACTGTCTGCGATGCCTAACGCACCTCCTTTGACACAACGAATTGTGTACAGTCGCCCAACAAAGTGGTGTAACACCTCTTTGATGACACTTCCTGTGAAATTAAAATAACATTAAGGCAGGGGGGGCTTTTAGATATAATGTGACAAGAAAAAATGAACCTTTTTGTGTATTGACATACGTACATGTAGTAGTAGACAATTTTCTTGTACCGATCCATACCGTATCGGAACGTGTTGTACAAAACCTTAACCTTCTCGTAAAAAAAAATATATTTTTACTGTCTAAAGTGTTTGCTTTTGCATAAAAACATTCGAATGCTCCCGATCCGCAATATAAATTTATACGTAGTGTAAAATAAACGGTTTTTTAATAAACTACTTCAGTTTTTTTAATAGTCATGCCTTCTATAGGCATCATCAAATGTGTCTTTATTTTCGTATGACGGAATTAGTCCGGTGGATTTAGTTCTCTTTGTTTACCAACAAATGATAGGGACTAACAAAGTTGTTACTTAAAGTTTGTTTTGTAAACTTACTCTAAGTAATACCGAGTAGCTAAAATAAGCCATCACTGCCTTAACGCTTTCGCTGGTTAAATACTGTCGCACAATTGTGACTGTCAGAGATAGGTACCATCTTTCATCATTTTATCAAAACCTTGTAAGTAATAATAATAATAATAATTCCAGAACATTTTACAAACCTTCATATATATGACTGCAAACTATAGTTTAATTCGTAGTATATGTGTCAGATATTCCCTACATTGTGCAGACATGCAGACGCACACAACAAATACCTTAGCTTATCATCTGAGACGGGAATCGAATGAATGAAACGTAACTCAAGTAAGCCACGGTTTATTATCTGTTAGAATATACTTGACAGCCTGTCATTTTGCACTTCTATCCTTCTATTACCCACACCAAATGAGTGAGACCACAGACTTAAAGACTGACGAGTATTATTCTAAAAGCTAATGAACTATACAGTCATCAACATCACTGTGATGAAATCTCAATGTGTGCTACCCAAATGGCTTTGTATCGGCAATGTGCCCACGGTAGCAGGGGTATTCCATGCAGAACGTCATTGTTTCAGTCACCAACGTCATACCAAGGATCGCACACAATCCGGACAAATCAAGGGATTGCCATGAAATTGTACTGGCGACCCTTGTTGAAGGTACCCCTACTAACCCCTACCACACAGTGCGTTCTGGCAATTAATTCTGGATTAAGTATGATTTCTATAAGTAAAATAAAAATACCCTCTCAATATGTTGCTAAGTATAAAACTCGAGAACGGCTGGACTACTTATTTATGTGAGAAGGAAAATTGACTGGGACATAAACTATGTTACTCAGATATCAATATTCGTAGTTAAGGCAAAACAAAGTTTGTTAAGTCCACTACTTATATTACCGACTCAGTATGTTCACTATATTCAGAACTCTCTCATTGTGTTAAATATACTTCAATAAATATGACCTATTACCGAGTACTTACTGCTCTATTATCTCGAGCAAGCCCGGGAATTTTTCCTTATAACATAAAGTTGTAGTTACATTATAGTTTAATATCGGCAAAGTTATAAATAGAATATAAAATACTTTCACGAATACAATTCCGTAGTGCAGAATACTGCGGTATCTGCCCACAGGATGGACGCCCACGTCTCAATGAGCGCATTATGATCCGACAACAAAATACACTATATATATGTAATCTTCCATGTGATGCACATTTTCTTTATACCTAAAAGGACACCGAGACCCAATGGTCGTAGAAACGTTGTTGGGCTCATCAAAAGTTGCTTCTATTGACGAGCCCAAAAACGCTTCTAAGACAGGGTTTCGAGGGGGCTCGGGGTCCTTTTACTCGCAGAATGTACCTCGTCTAGTTGTCGGATACATATAATTGTATTCGCTTTTTTTTTAGAGCGAGTACTCTATACCACGCCCAAACAGGGACGACAACATCGTGATGAATTTTGCACAACGCAAAGTGTGTGAACCCTACAACGGCGATAGGCTGATTACCTATCACGTTAGTTTAAACGCTTCATAAACTGTGCGTGTTTGCAGGTTTCTCTGTCAAATCCGCTTTACAAAGGCTTGCATCTATAGAACAGGGCTATTTTGCCGTGGGGGAATCCGTTATGTTACTCTGCCATTAATTGGGATAAGGGCGGTGTTATATGAGACACGCACTCACAAAATCTCTACGATGAATCTCGCACGTTGTTGCCAGTGTCCTCCAGAACAGTCTGAGCCATTAAAACCAGGGGTGGCTAGCTTCACAATTGAGGCTTTTGTTAAACCCTTTTACTGTTGGTCCCCATTTGCGCAGTGTATTACATAATACATGAAGTGCAACTGTTGACGTTATTTGTACAGCAAAGTTCAACGCCGTCAAAATATAATAACCTAACTGTAGCAACTTTAACTGTAGGTAATACTCCAACATTTTCATTCCGTAACAAAGAATAATTACCCCCTAACAATCACCCCTTCTTAACAAAAATAGTTAGGTTATACATTGTGTAGGTAACTATCCTACTGTTTTGTCTTAACACGTCAAGGAAATCTCAAATGACGAGAAGAAGACTAAACACCGAGTCACATATTGTTTAACTTTTGTTATTAGTGAGAGAGGGGGGGGGGTAAACAAAAAGTTTTAATTAATCTTATTCACTCTCATACTTTGCATCAAGACCATGAACATTCGGAGTGCATTAAGATACTTTAACTATGAAAGTACAACAACAAAGTCAAGGTTTTCCATTAAAAGATCACCGAATGACACTCAACGTCGCTTTTTCTTTTTATAACAGCATACTTTTAATGTAAAACTTACGTCCAAAGGATGACTTTTGACTTCTGTCTGACAAGCATAATTTATCGTTAGAGAAATACGTTTTGACATAAAAGGGTCGGAAGGTTTAACGGCCGATTTCGTTGATATTTTTTTTTTGTGTAATCACGGTCACATGACCGAGGCAAATTTTAATATTCAGTTAAATAGTTTTGTTCTATTTTACTGTTGATTAATTGATATTGTTCGGGTATAAGTAATTATAATCATTTTATCAATCACATATTTTATTGTGTCCTATAAATACAAACTTATCGAAATATTATTTTAAGCTATAAATTAAGTTTACTCTAGACCGTTCTGAGCGCATTTTAGCAGAAGTCAATGATCCGATGGCATGTAAGTTTGACCTAGAGCCTAAGATGACCATGACACACGATTTTACGTGGGCCCAAAAACATACAAATTAATCTACAACAAGAATTTCGAAATAATAAAGAAATACACTTTACTCTAGAGTAAATTATTGCAAGTCCCAACGCACTCGTAGATCTTATGCCTAACATAAAAAAACATGACTGTTCAAATCCTAACAAACAACGCATCGTTTCAACGATACGGAATTCTCACTGTCATTCTGAAAACTTTAATAAGGATTGATACCACGTAAGCTTCCGAGCGGTGGCCGATTGCAGTCTTCGATAGTGGTTTAAAGGTGTGTTTCCACTGAGACGGAAATACAGGCAGTTATGTAAGTGGCTGTTCTTATAAAGCGAGCACATCTGCGCTGTGTTGAGCCTCAGTGGAAAGTCACCTTAAGCATCCGTTGTGTAGGCGCCTGTGTAAGTAGGCGGCAGAGCCATCTCCAATATCCTAGATAGCGGGACAATAGGCTAGATATCTAAGCCTAGGCTTGGAATTGATGAGAACTGCCTCCGTTACAATGGAAGTAACGATTACTTTTTTCTACTGGTTTGGGGTAACCGGTCCGTGAATGCTTTTCTTGTGTATAGTTTTGGTTACTAATAGAATTCCCTTCGTAAGCATTAGAGTAAAATACTCATGTAGTGTTCCGATGTATAAACTTTAAAGTTTTATAGAAATCGCTTCAGCAGTTTTTTCGTGAAAAAGTAATCAATTTCTAAACACTCATCCAACTTTCGTGTTAATAAATCTGAAGATTATAAAAATGTATTTGTATGTATTTTGTTACAATAAAACTGAAAAACTACTGGACGGAGTTACAAGTATTTTATATGTATATCTACAGGATGTAATCGTTAAGTGCCACACTTAACAATTACACCCTGTTTATGCCTTTATTTTATCCCGAATTTCCCACGGGTCCGCAACAAACCATGGGTAATGCCGCGGGGCTCTCGTTCATATTCAGAAGGAATGTTACTAGGAGACCCCACATTTGCGGTTAAGTTCATGTTAGCAGAACCACCGAACTTCAAAGTTGAGGAATTTCATACGAGAAAGTTACGTTTGCGAATGGTTACTTCAAAAGGCTGCAGCTCGTATAAATTCTAATTAATAGCGGGAAAACACAAGATGGCCGCAGCGGCAATACTGGCGCGATGAAACAACATTTCCTTCAAGTCTTGAATCATCGTGACTAGCAACTTGCTGCGCTCGTCGATTACGTGTTCCATCTAGTTATCTATTATGGCTATCGTTTTCATGAATGAGTAGTAGAACAAAAAGAGTATGTTAATAACAATACTTATATTCTCTAGGCCCTCGTCCAGCAGTGAACGTCATGAAGCTGATGACGATGATGATTATTTTCTCTGATTTAGTGCGTAAAAAGCGGAGTACGAGACATTCGATTAGACACAAATAAAATAAGGATTAAAAAATATGTTGTAAATACGAATCATAAAAATAAAAATAAATACTCTTCACGCCTTTTAATGTTGTAAATATGAATCAATCAGATAATAAAAAATTGGCTCCAGTTATTCCACACACACACTAACTGTCAGTACACATAATCTAGCTAAATAGCTGGATTATGGGTACCTGTTTATGTATGTACATAGTTATGTACAATTGCTACAGGAAAGGATACTTCTAAAACGTAGAAATTATTACTTTGTCAAATTCCTCAAAATCATATTTTTGTAATAAACATAATTAAACAGAAACAATCAATAACTGACCGGTAATTATGTAAAGAAGCTGTACTTAGTTGATGCTTTAAACCTAAAGTATCTGTCCGCCCCTTTGAAGTCGCCAAGTCGTAGTCGTGTTGGCGGTGAAACAATACCGCTATTGTAAGTATTTCTTGCAGCCATTACTGTTCAGCTCTAATTGGCTTGTGCGTATTGTTTCGTTCTGTCATTGATTAACCGCATTTTCTTGCGCCAGTGATTGGCTAAAAGAAACGGTGATAGAGTTTCGTTGGTCAAAATCAATTGACTTTCTGCTACAGCGTTGGCGGAAAAGATTAAATGGACCAATTAATTCGTAATCTGTTTTTGGACCCACAGCAATTCGTGTAATACACAGTTTAGATTAACTTCCTTGTCGTTTTTTCCTCTTTATAGTTTACCGTTAGGCCGTGATTAGTAGGCATCGTGCTACAAGGATCTTGCGGCGTGTGAGTGCCGAATATTTAGTAAGTAATTGCTTACGTCTTTTTTCGATCCGTGATAAATTCGGGATTTAAAATAGCCACCCACAGATAAGAGCTTCCCAACGGTAAAGATTTTTTTAAATCGGTTCAGTAATTTCGGAGTCTATTCAATCCAAACCAAATCTTTCCTGTTTATAATATTTGTATAGATGATTTCTCGGTGTAATTTTCTCTTCTTTTTATTCAAATATTGAATTTGTGATAGGTGCTTTATTTTGATATAGAGCATTATACATCAGAATACTCCTTTGGTAGTTAAATTGATATTCTTTATGCAACGCGCCAAAATATCTTTGTAGCTTTGTTGTGAGTACTAACATGAGCAAATCCATGGATCATGTGAGTCATAATCGTGCATCTTAAATAATGAAACTCCAAGCCTCCGCTACAGTACCCACTGCCGGGCAGAAACTTTCTTACTGTCATTGTTTGCAAGACGCTACGGTCACAACTCTTGCCTATAGTTCTCTACCCTTTGCTACTAAATCACAGCCTATGGCACATTCATCTAGAAATATTAAGATATTACGCAATACTATAACTATGGACGTGTACCGCTATAGTTCCTCACTTCATATTATATTATATTATGATGACTGTTCACATGGTCTTCATTGACACGTTTCAATAATGCTGAAACATGAATACGCCAAGAATTGTTTCCCAAATTACTTCCCTCAAAATAACCCTAATAACATCACGTCGCAAGTACTTAGGTAAATTTTTATAGAACACATGATGGTAATGCCGAGCTGAAGATGATAATAATGCACGAAGACAGTAGAGTGATATTGAAATTCAAATTGTTTGTTCGTACTCTTGGTACTACGTGGGGTGTCGCACATTCTAACAAATAAAAATCATAATTATTTGATAACTATAGATAAGGCTCTACAGAACTTAATCAAAAATCTCATTACTATACTAGTTCATAGAAAAGTTATAAATACTATACAAAAATGGCACCTACATTTTTTGCACTTGTTCGGCCCATTTCAGTTTGAAATGTATTTTTACCTCGAGTTCGATTGGAAAATTAATTGATGAATGTGTTCTTCGTGTTTTGTGTGTATAAAACCTATAGGCATGTACCAGCATTGAAATGGATTTGCTTTCCTTTAACTGTTGACACATCAATATCGGATAGTAGAGCGACAATAAATCAACACGGATGATACAATCTTCCCTTTTTATCGGTACCTACACTGAGTGAGGGAAATCGTTACGTCCTGGGCTAATACAGTTACGGGAACAGTCTCGAAAACAAAATAGCTTTTTGTTGGTGACATGTTCATTCTGCTGATGAGTAGATAACTTGATTAATGATAGCTACCTGCAGTCGGTCGTTTTCATTAGGTCCGTGCCTTTCCGTATCATGGAAATTAAAAATGAATGACTCTGTTGCGATGGCGTCATTTAATGCTTCTTTTTTTTTTGGAGGGTGGTCACCCCAGCCAACCCTAGTTTCTTTGTTATTATAGGTATGATTGAGTTTTTTTTAATGTATAGTAGTTTACCCCCTGTCAATTAATGGTTATGCATTGTATAACAACTAACGAAATATTTTGTCATTGACACATCACGGACTGTCGGATTGACACTTCCGCCTATTTTAAATTGGATTGGTTATCAATATTTTTATGGAGTTTGACAGTTGTTTTAGAGAAAAAAATATAAACCAGTCATTTTACATAAATCATTTTATTGATTTCAGATCTATTTCGGCCTAATTCGGAGTTATTTAGTTTTGCTTTTGTTTTGTACGATAATTAATTCATTTGAAAAATTATAATTTTTCGGATTTTTATCTCAAGTTTTCTCTTGTGGCAGAATTGTCGGCTCTAAAGCTAAACATAAGAGCCAACTTTGAATTAATTTAATTGAATTAAAGAAAACAGTCCTTGATTGTACACGGAATGCATAAAGCAATTTTATTTTATCCAATATTTATATTTATTAAATATCGTCGTGTCGTGTATTGTACACACTGGTTAATCCAAACAAGTGCCGATTCTGTGGAATTAAGTCATATTCATTTGGAATTTGTACATTGCTTGTTGAATCATTGCAATATCGTTTATATTGTATTAATTTATTCAGTAATGCTCGTATTAAACAGTGACCTTTAAAGTGATGTTTAATATTGAAAAGCTGAAAGGGAAAGGATTATTTTAATAATATTAACATTATGATGAGTATGCTTCATCGGTAAGTAGTTTACGTAAATAAAGATTGAAAATAAATACACAAACAGCTTTTTATGACAAATGGAGTTCTAAACAAATGTCCACTGTTTACAATGCGTATTTAACTAATTTATTTAGGATGGGCATTTTTCCGTTATAGGATATTTTATATATATATTATATTTACATATTTTTTATTAATAAATAATTATTGGCCCTCGGTCACATTATACGAGGGTCATGCCAAAAGAAATTAGATACTCTATGGTAATTTGATCGATACTGGCCAGTTATACGCCATTGTAAAGGTATTTTTAAATTCAAATATGGAACACTCGAAAAATGTTAGAATTCCTTTTTTAATTATTTTTTTCTGGGTAATTTTGAAAAAAGGTTTAAAACCTCAAGAGTGTTTTGAACTTTTAGTTTCAACTTTTGGCGAGTCTGCTTGTTCACGTGCAACTGTTTTAAAATGGTTGGCTGAATTTAAAAGGGGATGAGAGACCTTTGAAGATGAGGCGAAGACTGGACGGCCGCCAACCGCAGTCACTCAAGAAAACGTACAGGCTGTGGAAAAAACTTTTCGTGCGAACCGACGAATTACATATGCAGAGCTCGAGCGTGAACTGGGTATTGGATCAGCAGCATTGCAAATTATAATTCATAATCATCTATGCCTTCATAACCGTTGTTCAAGATGGGTGCCGCACAAACTCACCGATTTGCAAATAGACCGCCGCGTGGATTGGTGCAAATTAATGATATATTATAAATTCGACGCTGGGCAGAAAAAAAATGTATATGATATACTTACAAGTGACGAAACATGGCTATATAACTACGACCCCGAAACAAAGCGACAATCCACAGTATGGTGTTATGAAGATGAAAAAACAAATGATTGCCTCATTTTTCTGCAAGACAGGTCATATCAAAGGACAATTAACTCTGAATGGTATGTGACAGTTTGTGCCCCGAGTGTACTGTCAGCTTTGTGTGACTAGCGGCCGAAATCGGGAACTCAGCACCTGCTCTGGCACCACGACAACGCTGCCCCTCACACTTCTGCTAGAACACTTGGCTATTTCAGCTCGAAAAACATGACTATCCTGCTCCACCCGCCATATTCCCCCGACCTAGCCCCCTGCGATTTTTTTTAATTCTTTTTTTATTTTCAAGTGGTTTAAATGGTGGAAATGGGGGGAGGCCTTTGCCCAGCAGTGGGACACAACGCAGGCTACATAAAAAAAAACGTGGTTTAGACGGGTGGAAAAGTATATAGGTGTTCACGGTGACTACTTCGAAAAAATAGAGAGCTGTAATAAAGAATAAAGTCGATAACTATTGAGTATCTAATTTCTTTCGGCATGACCCTCGTAGATAACCGCTTGTCATCCAGATACAACCGTGACATAAATAGCTTTTCTCTTTTTCCATATTTATATCGATAGAGTTTTTGGTAATAAACAAAAGTACATTGACAGTTTTGTATATTAACACTTTCTTGGACACTCAAATTAAGACAATAAATGTCTCATTGCTATCACGTCGACAGGCGCGATTTGTCCCCGATTTTTTTTAAGGAGGATCGTAATAATAATTCATGATTATAATTATGTTCATTAGTTAGCAGATAATAGGATTTTTCGTATCTGGAGATTTGTAGAAGAATATTGTATACGATAATGCTCTGTTATTTAATCTATCCACCTATGAGATACAATAGAAAATATCTTCCGGGTTAGGTAAAAACAACATCGGCATTGTATAAAGTAGTTTAGATCAAAGAATCTCGGCGTGTATAATAATGCTTCAGGCCCATAAATATCTCTATTCACGACCAAGAGCAGGCAGATGGCCTGTCGGCACAACACACACTTCTCTTTAATAACTTTACTATATTTAGAAAATATTTCAAAGAATATTTTCAGTTTTTGATATTTCCAGATACCTGGTTAAAGTTCTTGAAATGTATATTACGTTCATTATGGGAAATAATTTATGTGGCTTAGACTTTTATACTAAAACACGTAATGTGAAATGTATAAATCCAAAAATATTAACAAGTAGTGGACTCGACAGATGTTGTCCTGTCTTAACTATTAAAATGAACATCTAGGGTGGCCTGTGCCCAGCAGTGGAGATTTTTATCTTTCATAAGAACCTTCTGCCGTCATTAATAAGCATAACAAAGGAAGAATTAGCGAAATCGGTCCACCCCCGTTCCGGAGTTATGGCATGACAACGAAAAGTGGCTTTGATTTTTATAATAATAGAAGACTAGCTGGCCCAACAAACGATGTTGTGTGATACGTTATTCAGTGTTTCTCAGCTATTATACGCATTTATTATAAATATAACCATTCCTTAAGATACACTCTATTAAAGAGAACCGCACCAAGATTCGTTGGGTTGTTATAAAGATATAAAAATATGTAGATAGGGACAGATAGCGGGAACCGACATTAATATTTTATGGATAGCCAATAAGTTCCTACAAGTTCGTTGTCTTCCCAGAAACCTAGAAATTTTGTTCTCAGAATATCCCTCTCTCTAGAAATAAGCTATATCATATTTAAACACAAACATTGTGATACATAAACAAAAATGCACGATACGATTCACAAAGCGTACATTGACGTTCTTCATAGCGTTTATAAATTAATTTTCCACTTACTGGATACAATAAATACTAAAAAATTTCATCTATTCCATCAGCCTGATATACGAAATACCCTCACTATCTACACTTGCAATCCGGGCAAGGTTATGTAACTAAACTAAACGGTATCAGAAGCGAAATCTCATCTCCGAAGTTTAAACATGTTCTAAACTCGATAAGTTACTTAGAACAGCGTTTCCCAGTTAAAGCTTCATCCCTTGTAGTCTTCATTAGAGAGATCCATTAGTGGGCAGCTGGTAGTGTGTTCAGCGTCAATTGGGTTCACTTTGAAGCCTATGAAGGTGTTTGTCTAACACTCACCGCGGGATAACATGACGTCCTCCACGGACTACAAAGAGCGATGAGTTTGCTAATCAATACATAAACTGAAAACTCCTAGCCTAATGCTAATTAAAACTGTTTCACTGAGTTTCTGACGACCGAGTTGTCACAACACTTCTCACCTCTAGAACTTTAGTTATTTAGTAGTGAGCCGATGCCCTTTGGTGATTTATATTTTTAATATATACGTATGAAATTAAAATAATTTAGGTACCTATGTAATTTATCTAAATCTGGCCTTGGTATTGGGAAGTTTGGGGTCAGGTGTAAAATGTCTCGGATTATCAATATAACAACAATTTGTTCTTCTTTTTTATATTGACGTCAGTGGGCTGACATGATGATGATGGTTTCCAGTGGAAATCATGATCCCAGATAGCACAAAGTCCAGTCATAAACAATGAGTCCAGAAATCTGAAATTGCAGAACGTTTCCTATTACTCGTATAAAGGAAACGGAAGTTAAGTAAGGATTTTTCGAAGAAATGCAAAATATGAGCAGCACTGCACCTCTGTAAACTAATATGGAAGAACACACACAAAGGAAATCTCCACGGAGCTCATAACACGACGTTTGAATTTAAACGATTCTATTAAAAAACCACCATTCAGCTTTCCGTTGTTTAAACAGAACATAGAAGTTACAAAGTCTGTTAGTAGTGAGCAAAAATAAAATTAAAAAGAAAACATTTTACTCTCGTTGGAAATGTTAATTCTTAATTCTGTATGTCACAGAGATTTCTAGAGCGACACCCCAAGCTCTAACTGCAGCTTAGCAAAAGCGCTGCGTATTCTCTTAACATTTCAAACCCGGCTTATTGTTAAGTATAATGAACTTAGTACTAACGTAGATTCTCTTTGTAGAAAGTTCACAATCTCAAAGTTCGCAAACTCGGAGTCCAATGGATAGGTTGGTAATCTTCAAATGTTCTCTTATTTAAATGTGAATCACTGTATAAATCTGTTATGCCTGTCTACCTGCGTGTATTGATACGTAAATATTAATGTCTAATGCTTACTTATATAATAAATTAATTACATGCTTATCTCTTCGGCCCGTACAGGATGGAAATGATAAGTGTGCTTTAGCTTTATAGATAAGTAGTTTTTAGTATTACCAGACTACTGTTATAATACTTGTATTCTTTCTCATTCACTAAATGAGTGAAAGAGAACTACAAAATTACAACTGTTGAAGTATTAGAATATTCTAAGAGCTAATGGAATTAATCAAAATTTCTCTTGCTCCAGCTAATAACGGAGATCAACGTGCAGCTGGCAGTGTTCCGGGACCTGTTGATCCACTTCGGCCAGCCGTCGGACTGCCCGGAGCTGCGCGAGCGCGTGCGCAGATTGCGCCGCGCGTGCGTCGAGGCGACCAAGCAGACCAGCCAGCTTGTACTGCCTAATTGTAAAAAGTATGCTTTTTCATGTCTCTTTAATGATGTACCTATTGTATTTTTATCGGCGTTCAAGATTTATTCCCTTTCAATAGACCTTTGCATAAGTGACTTACGCAAAGGTCAACTGTAACTGGTTATTCATTATTTGTATACAACTCACAAGTTAAGTTCAGCCCGGTAAACATCATTATTCTGCTGTTATTGATAAGTCCCTTAGGGTATATAATGACCTTTGTTAATGTTAATTGTATTTATTATAATACATTGGAAGGTGAATTATTAGAATTGTTTCGGCTGTAGTAGATAAGGGACTATGGGTTCGAGTTTACCAATGCGCCTCTTTATTTTAATAGCATGACCAATTTTATATGAATTTACAACGTTAAATTGAGGCTGAGTGACTGCTAATAATACCAAAAAAGTTTCCTCAAGGAACCCTATGTCAAAAAGAAAAAATGAACTTTTCTAATTTGACCTTGTAGGTGTATCACACCCGTTATGTGTGCCAGATATGATTGAAAAAAGGTTTGAATGTTGAACCTACTGTTCACGACAAGGAAGGTTTATATAATAAAGTTTACGGTACTAAATGCGGACCGGTGTAAAGATAATTTTGTGTTATTTACAGTAGCTTCATGTTTGCCCCTGAAATCGCTGGCTTAGTGATTTCATTTAGCATTTCACAAATATAGTGATTATGGATCACAGTGATTTCTCAAAAGTGCTGTCCTCAGTGTTAGTCAAATGATCCATTTGCGTTTTATAGGTTGTATTTGACTTTGATTGATTTAAAGAAACCAAAAATATTTCAGTCTGTAAGGCGTAAGGGTAAAATGATAGACTAGATGAATGATAGACTAAAATGATAGAATGTCGGTTAAAAACCGACTAAAAACGGAGGAGGTTCTCAAGTCGATGCGTATTTTTTTATGTAACTTTTTTAAATTAGTTCGCTTATAATAACATATTTCTTGTTAGAAAGGGTACGTACTCCTAAGCTCCCATCAATACACAGTACAAAAAGTAGCCACACGCTGTCTGCCTATATTGCTATCTTTAAAAGTACGCAACGGATTTTAATGTGGTTGAAGTAGATTGAGTGATTCTTGAGTAATCTCTACTATTATATACAAGTAATAATGTACAATGGGAACACAACTTTTGCCGGGTCAGCGGCAAAAGTTCAACAATCGGCGGATAATTTTTTTCTGAAAAAAATTTACTTGATTTTTGCAAATAGGCTAGCGTATTACCACTATCCTGTCCGATGTGGTCTACGATGGAGCACGGTCAGATATCAGGTACCTGTTCACTTGTGACTTGACGATATTCAGAGTATACTGCACAGGAAACCTACACACCGGTGAATTCATAAACTGGCAATTTTCACTTCAAAAGTCGACGTAAAATGTAAACGTTTATAGCGCGATGGTATTTGTGACGAAGTGTGCAGTGTGATTTGTATATGTTTTACACATTTTACGTGCAGGAGGATACTGCGATTGCACTTTGATTAGAGTTATGAAGATTGTTCTGTCTCTTTCTCGTTTCAGCCATTTTGAATACGACACAAAGAGATACAAAGCCATATCCATAGCCATAACAGAAATGCAATACCCCTGTTACATACGTTCTAAAATCAATACAATTCACGCTGTTTATTCCCGCACATCTAATGTAGATAGATTTGTACCGATAAAATTGTTTTCATTATCATGTGAAACTTGCTGTGTTACCCGCAGTTTATCCCTTTTCCGAGGTCATTATAACCCTTCATGTCATTACGTGTACATACAAGCTATTTATTCTAAAGTTTCATTAAAATCTGCCCACCCTTTTGAAATGAAAATCGTCAAATGTGTTTATTTATTAAAATCCGCGCAACAGTTTTAGCGTGAAAAGATAACAAACATCCATCCATCAACCCAAAGAAACTTTTACGTTTATAGTATCATTATTAGTAGGCTGACATCGTAATTATGGTGATAAATTACGAATGCAAAATTTGTAAACTTCCATAATAGTGTTCAACTAACAATTCTCCCTTGTATCACGTCACCAAATATGTCATTTCAGCTATTCCCGCGAAGCTTCCACAGCAGTTGTAAATTAAGCTTGCGGCCTATTAATGAGTAGTGGGTCCGACAAGCGAAACAGAACGCCCGCCGCACTGGGACTACATTAATAATGCAACTCTTCAAAACCCGGCCCGGTGGTGGAAGAGCAGTCTAAATGTACACAAATTTAGCTGTATATAAACCCACGTCCATAATCATAAGTGGTGGTGGACCGAAACTTTATCAAAAATCGTTTAAGGGACTTCATGTTAAACATGCTTTTTATCGGTTTTTTTTACTCTTAAAATGATATGATGAGACGAAGTCAAAACACGTTTTTTACGGATCGAATCTTTTAATGCACGGGGCATTAAAAGATTTTATTTTTTACGAGAACTTTTTCCGAAAGTTTTATTCTAAACAACGGCAGGCAGCGGTACTTCCTAACGCGCCCGCAGGGTACACCAAGCTTAATGCCTTCAATACCCACCCGCTGTCGTTCAAATCTTCACATACCTTTTAGCTAGTTACTTTATCCTACATTTTCCTTCAATCCGCCGTAAAGCTCGGTTTCTTCTGTGAAGGACGGGCGCATCCGTATTTCCAGAAAAGAAAAATCGTAATAAAAAAGTCAAAGCCAGCGAAAAAATGTTCAAACCAATTCCCATGTTCTGTGAGTGCAAGCGTTTGCACCAAAAGCCTGGAATAGTGATACATCCTGGAGTGAAACATTCCCGCGCTAACGGTAAAAAGGCATACTTCAATATCTGCGCAAAACCCCCCTACAATTTCACTACGGGTATTTTTTACCCCACATGACTTTGAGGGATAATTTTACTTCATAATCATCATCATCAGCCAGATATGTCTTCTGCAGTGCTGGACTTAGGCCTCTCCAATTGCACGCCACTGTGAGCTGTTTGTTAGTTGCCATGTTTTAATTTCTTTCTTAACTTTTCGGATTGTACTTTGATTAAACTTTGCTTGCACCAATCTCGTCCCCTTTTGGACTAACCCTATTTTCCCTTCCGACCTTTCTCACCAATTCTTAGTCTTTCATGTTTCCAGTCTGTACAAATTGCTTTTTGGTGTTAAAAACAAATTACCTACTGACATAAATATAGTAACTTAGGTACCTATATAAAGAAGACAAAGTTAATAAAAAACAACTTGTCGGTCGATTTGATTTAATCAGACTATTCTTAACTAGTGAAGAAATAACTCATAACTAGTGAAGTTTCATAAAATGGGAAACAATTTTTCTCAGACTTTTAAAAGTACCTTCTATACTTTATCGTACTAATTAGGTAACATTAAAAAACCGATTAAAACTGAAACTTTTACTTAATTAATCATTAAATGGGTGCTTTGTTGGACAAATTACAAGAATTTGCAAGTAATCTATCAGTTTCAGTTGTTTTATCTATCATTTATACTAGTCTGGGACATTAAAACCTTAGTACAGTACATGTGTAGTCGGACGATATCGGACAACAATACGAACGGTGAAACGTCAACCATGTCAGGTATACATACCATTTGCGCATCAAACGCTTTGCATCAATATTTTATAGTGCGAACCGCCGGAATTTGGAAATACTTGCCCGAATCAATGTTTCCTGCGCAGTGTAGTTTGGACGTTCTCATGTTAAGGGTGAATAGGTCCCTAATAAGCAGTGTACTCCATATGTAGACATCGCTGCTTAACACCAGACAGCGTGGTGTTCAAACGCTTGCTTATCAATACATAGTATAAAACAAAATACATAATGTAATAGCAGTCACCCTACTATTTGACCTTTCAAGTTTTGACACTTTACTTTTCAACACTTGCACATCAAGTCCATTATACGTATACATTATGATTATTCTAACTTTTACGCTTTATGTAAAATGCACATTCTGGCGTTGAAGTATTGATGTTGAAGTATTTCGTCGTAGATACTCACTTTTTCGTTTTGACGTTGACAGTTGCACATTTGTCGTTTGTTTCTTTAAACCGTTATTGCATTTTGGCACTGTATCTTTTATTTCTCTGCGGGGTACTAAACAAAGCCGCCTCCCGCTGTCCGTTCCTATGATATATGCTTAGATCTTTAAAACGAAGCAACTGATTCTAATGCGGTTTTCTTCAGTAGACAGAATAATTCTTGAGGAAAGTGTTTAAGTGTAATAATAGATGCATGTATATATGTGCACTGTTAATAATGTATATTGGCAAAACAACATTTGCCGGGTTCGCTAGGAGGAAATAAACAAGAGTATCACGCGTAAGAATCAAGTTGTAATTACTAATTTTCAAATGCTATTTTTTTTATTTTTCCGTTGTTATGTGTTAATTTCTATATCAGAATTCCGTCCGATATTGTTACAACAATGACTTTGACACCTAAAAAACATGTATGTAACTTGTATCTTTTTTTGTATGCAGAGAAACATTATAATTATTTTACGTTATTCGACAGTGAGCTTAATTCACCTCTTGTCAAGAATTGTATTTCTGAATTTCCTCATAAATAAGGGATAATGTTGTAGGCAGTAATCGAACCCTCGATATTTTCTGTGAATCTATTACACCCATTTCCAATCTCAGTATATCATAACTAAGCCAGTATTAATATTTACCCCGAAGATACACTATTCGTTGACTAGGCGCCCTCAGAGGCACTTCTGTGGCTGAGTGAAGGCCCCGTCTCTCGGCCTCTCCACTCGAATCTTGAGATAAGTGTCGCTCGGAGACCTCTAGAATATTCCACTAAAATTAGGGGTAAATATAGTAGCTGATCCATGAAGATAAATATAGGTACAGTCACCCACAAATCAGGGGCCTAATTCTAACACTCTGTAGTGCAATTCTCGTATTTTTGCTCGATCACGATTTCGTTTTGGTTTAGCTTATGCTCGAGTTTAGTCGAGTTCAAAAATTACCAGAATACCATTTGTTTGAGAAGAGTAATTTTAGTTTGTTTGTTTACGAGAACACGCTTTGACGATTCCGAGCCGTTTGACGTACTATTGAAATTCGATAGTAACACGAGATCGATAGTAACAAGAGAGTTTGAACTAAGTTGAGACTTTTTTAGTATCGACGAAAATACGAGAATTGCACTACTGGTAGTTGGATCGCTCTGGCATTGTAGCGGCAAACTATCTTCATTGCTAATTTCGTTACTTTCATTGGACTATCGTCCGCAGTAATACAGGGATGCACATGGTTTGCCGCTACGATGCCAAAGCGATGCAACGACCAGAGTGTAGCAGACTTGGCCCCCAGTTCCACCACTCTAACTTCTAAATTCATATGAATGTCATTAGACATTTGAGGTTATATTTATATTTAACTCAATATTGAGTTTTAAGTTCACCGGGTATACATATAGGCGCGAATATAATCAAAGACAAGCTCGAGCTTACCTTTGTTATTTTACTCGACATTTCTTACCCGGTGAACAATATTGAGTTATAATGTCTGTGCGCGTTTCATTAAAAAAATATATGTTTATATTTGACATAATATAACTAAATACTCTACCTGAGGCTTTAATAACACAAGAAGTATCATAAGACTGTAAGACCACTTTCTTAGCTGACCGGACGTACAAACAGCATAGCTAGAGATAATATTTTTCTGCAAATTGTTGTGTTATAATTAACAGACGTCTTGTGGTTTTTTCTTAAACTAATGGACACCCCACATTTTCATTCGCGTAGCTTCAGTATTTCATACACAAACTGTAATCCTCCTGCCAAGTGTGGCGATTATTGGCATTTTGACCCATATTATGGAAATCATTTCGGGAGGCCCTCGTCGACTTTCTCTGTCATGTGGCTGATGATAATAACACCCCGTATATATCGGTGCGTCCCAGAAGACAGGAATAAAAAGTATCCTATGTCCGTCTCCTGGTCATAAGCTACCTCCCAACCAAAGCAGCCAGCAGGCTTTTCAATCTATTCGGTTCAGCCGTTCTTGATTTATAAATGGTGTAACTAACAGGCTTTTCTTTTATATATATACATACATATATGTGTTGTTTACCTTTCCTTCTTCATCATCACCATCAGCTCATATTTGTCCATTGCTGGACATAGACTCCAGAGACTCTCCCATTGCACGCCACTGTGATCTGTTTTCGGCTTCTCGCATCCAGCTTCTGCCAGCCATCTTGCGCATAGCATCAGTCCACCTTGCCTGAGGGCGTCCTGCACTCCGTTTGCCGAGACGCGGTCTCCACACGAGAGCTCGTTTGCTCCAATGGTTATCGGTTCTACGGCTAATATGGCCGGCTCACTGCCACTTCAGCTTGCTAAAGCGATGACCTATGTCGATGACTTTGGTTCCCTGTCGGACACTACCTTCAGAGAAACGTCGAGCATTCCCCTTTCCATAGTACGGTTTACTAAGAGTATTCTTAATTAACTGTAATTGAGATAATTGGAGGTACTTAATAAGAAAATACATAAATAATTGGGTTATTAAACATACATGTTCAGTTAAGCTTTTCGCCTTAACTCAAGAGCGCAAAAATATTGGCAGGTAAAGCAATAAAACTTATCATAATCCACCATTTTAATAATATTTTCATGGAGCCGATTAAATGGCAATTTCACAAACGAGTAAAGCGTGCGAGGGTGTATAAAAAATTGAAATGCTCAATAAATAATACACTTTTCCATTTTAGCAAAGTATTCTAGTAACAAATTACCTAAAAAGTCTCCAACGGGTTTATACACATAAGTCTGCTACGCGACGGTAGTTCGATGACAGTTTTATTGCAGAATTTGTAAATCATTGCTCTTTACGCTACAGTTTTATATTTACTACCTTTCAGAGCGAGCAATAAGCACTTAAATAATTATCATCTTTTATTGAGTTCTTTAAAAGATTTAGATATTTTTTTCAATTACGGCGATAGAAATACAGTTAAAATGGCTCCTAACTGGCTGCACAATATACTGAGAGTAAAAAGACGAGCAACATTCTTAGAAACGTTGTTGATCACACAAAATAGAGGTGGCGAGATGACATTTTGTGTGATATAGAGACAGATTTTTTTGTCATTTATCCGTATTATCGGCATAGTAAAAGTTGTTCGTACCTACTGACGAGCCCAACAACGTTACATTGCTCGGAGTCCTTTTACACTCAGTATATTTTATTACTTTTTCAATATCAATGCGGCCAGAACACAATAAGGATAACATTAAAAAAAAGAACCGTTAAATTTGCATAAATCGATACAAACAAATCTTCTCGGTATATCGCTCGTATTTATTTAGAATTCCACTTTGATCCATTCATTACGGCTTAATAGCATGAGGATTTGAGGAGGGTCAACATTGCGAGCGAGCCTAATCACACAAATCTCGGTATAATTTTACTAAAGTGTTATCCAAGGGATCCTAACGCCTCGGTTAACGAGTGGGTTTACTTATGTTCTTGTGATATTTACTCAAACGACATTAGATGGATTACGGATCTTCGTGGGCAAGGTTTATATATATAAAGTGAACTCTGACTTTCTGCTTCTTCTATTAATTCCCGTTTGTTCTATAGTACATGATTATTGAACAACATTAGTATGTTCATCCTTTTCTTTCTCTAGAAAAAGTGGGAGAGGGAACTCAGGGGAGGGAATTCAGAACAAAATGAGACATACCCGCGACATATAAAACGGAGTTGGAGAGGCACTTGTTACCTAAATGCTTAGGGTTTACTAAGCGTAAACCTTGACAGAACAAATTCAGAAACGGGTCAATTTCTACAGCATAGTGACTTGTGTAAGCTTTACTTTTGAAGAGCGTCGCGTGAAGGTTACACGGAACAAATACTAAGACTGCTAATAAATTAACGGGAATTTCACTTTTAGAATTATTAAGGACATTAACTATCCTCGATTCTGCATAACACAAAACTCAACCTGGAATATCCGTGTTTCACTTACAGGTACCTATTATATATTACGTGTGAATAATTCCACGGAACTTTCCCACGCGTGTTCTAAATATAAACCTCATTACCTTCTCTGATCCAATTAGTACTGTCTGGATAGCAGGAACCACTTCGACTCTATAAAAATATATTATGGTAGGAAGAGAGACGTATAACTTCGTGTCTTTTTTTATTTCATGTTTTTTTGTATTGATCTGAAGTCATTATGTTGAGAAGAGGTATAGTCTATCTTTCAATTCCACTAACCAATTTGACAGTTCCCATGCAAACAATTTTGTAATGTTGCAATCAAGAGAGTATATTTTATGACATGAAGATCTTTGACAGTTTGTATTCAATTTTCAGTTTAATTTACTTAGAAATAAAGTAGCATATTGTACGCATAGAAACTGTCAAATTTGTCCTTCGAATTAAAAAATAGACTTTAGGTACAATCCCACCTCAAGCAGGGCACCGCGTAACGATATTGTATTATGAATAACAGACACATCTGTAAAGCTAAGAAGTTTATATATTGTACTATTTCTTCTTTGGAAGCAGCACATCGGCTAAAATTCTTTATCGAACTTTTATTCCTTGAGAGAGAACAATTTTGTTTGAACACTATACTAACTGCACCGCACTTCGTCAGATATGAATTTTACCTTAGAAGCCTTAACACCTCTCACTTGACAAGTACCTCAAGCAGTGGAACGACGGGGACCCCGCGGCCGCACTCTACGGAATAATCTCCCTAATTAATTTGCTTGCCAACTCCCAACATTGGAACCGAAATGATGAAACTTTTCCAATCTCATTGTTTTCAAACATTGAGATTTAAATTCTTTAATTACTAAAGGAACGGGTCAAAATTTACCTTCGGCAGGTAAAAGTTTTACTGAAGTTACGGTCAGCCTAGAATTGGTTCAAATGTCTAGGCTCAGAATTAACTTTGCGATACAATTTATTTAGTGTCTTGGTAGTAAAGTAAAGTTAAACTATTATTAAGTACTTAAGCAGAAATAAACGTTTGCAATCTTTTCATTTGAACAATTGGAGTAATCTAGTCCCTTAGCAAACTGAAACTGAACTGAAAAAAAATTAACAAAATGTCATAAAATTGTGTGGGTATTTTGAGTTCTGATTAAAAGTTGTCGTATCACTCGGCAATTTCAAGAGCAGCCCTGAAAATAGAAAGAAATCTGAAAAAGAAGTGTAACGCGTGCGTGATAGGAATCGCTCGCCGTAGGTTCCGTAGACATTTGTAGGAAAGTATCTACATACTATAACAAATAGTTCAGAAAACTTATCTCGCAGTTACACAAGTGTGCTCCATTGTCACATCGCTACTTAACATCAGGCAGGATGGTGGTCTAATCCGTGGTATGACACGTTAAAATACAAATCCTGAAATTCGTTATGAGCGAAAAATTTGATCATCCATACAAACAACCATGACCGCGTATGCCGTTGCTTATCCTGGATTAATGACTCTTTACATAAAGGTGTTCAACTCGATAGCCCTACGAGTTCCCTACGTGGACCAACAGCAAAATTATTCTATAAGGGACGATAAACGGGACGATTTTAAGTTTCGGAAATGTTGGCGGAGTTGATGATGAAAAAGTTTCACGCTTCAAAACTTGGTAGAATTGGCACTAAGTATTTTCATCTGGACAGCAGTACTTGTCGTATGGGCTGATGATGACGATGATGATGATTTTCATCTAAGTAAATAGATGTGTAGCATTAATAGATCGCCGCATAATGACGAGCGCAGTGAAAAATCATATATTATATTAACTGTTACGAGTATCTACAGCAGCTTCGGTCAGCTCCTTTATCTCCGCAGTATGTCATAAAGAAATGGTAATAAAATATTACGATATCAGTCTTTTAAAGTGTCACTTGCACTTTAAAATCTCGGATCTCTGCATCCAGATTTTGCACACTCCGTGACTTTACGTGAGCATTTATATTTCGATTTTTTTTGTGTCTCGGCACTCGTTAGGCGTTCGTTACGGATCTCTGCCTCCGACAGATTTCGGAAAACCTTTATTATATTTTCTTTAGCCGAAATTCTGCCTCAGCAATTTATACAAGCAAATTCCCACGACAATACCGCGAAGATGCGGGGAGCGTATTGTCTACGCATTAAAAAGCAAACGCACCTTCGTTTTGTGGAAAAAG
Organism: Conopomorpha cramerella; assembly: GCA_012932125.1. Lineage (NCBI taxonomy): Eukaryota > Metazoa > Arthropoda > Insecta > Lepidoptera > Gracillariidae > Conopomorpha > Conopomorpha cramerella. The sequence continues at coordinate 55,874 of SJJU01000416.1, forward strand.
AGGGCTCGGAGAGGTAAGAACTGCGGTCAATTTCAGACACTTGGGTAGGCGATTCAGACAACAATAATACGAATAAAGCCAGTATAAGAAAGCTTTTTTGTTTTGCACGGACTTCGAGGACGTATTTTTCGTTTGGTAGTACCTATTAATCCTTTTGGTAAAAAATACAGTATAAACGCTTGTTCATAGTGATTAAAAAAAATTATAATACAGCGCCTTCTCGAAACGAGAGGGTAGATACGTCATACTCGACGGAGCATTGAGGCAATAATCTTCATGAGAAAAATAAGCATAACTGATCAACGAGGCTCTATTTAACTATTAAAGAATATTTAGATTCAGAATTCGTAAAGTGCTTCCATTCATTCAGTAGATAAGAGAGAGATACTCAATGTAGAAATAGTTCCAATAAAAAAAATTAAGACAAAGTAAAATCGAAAACACAATAAAACCCGACATTGTATTGGCGCAGAAAATTTAAGTGAAAAATGTATATGTCCCTTGGGTCCATTCGGTTTATTCGCCAATAACAGTCTAGCCCCAAGACTCTCGGTCTCAATAACTAAACCTGGAAAAGGCCCTACTACGAACATATATAGATTTTATTTTAAACAATGTTATTCTCAGCTGGGTGTTTTTGTTGGTAACCAGGTTCTAAGTAAGATTTATTATATTGCTTTTTGTGGCGCTCAAATTTAGCCCAAACATCTGAAATGAACTGGGGTATATATGTTAAATAATAACCTATATAAAATAATTTATAAACAATATAGCAGTAGGCACTCTGAAACGCACGACATCATAACGTTCCGATGGATTCACAATTTTTAATAAATATTTCCGAACTACCGGGAAATATATTCTGAATACGAAATAAAGTCTAAATACATTCTGGATTCTGTATTTTTATTTTGTTCATTTCGTGTGTGTCCGTTCCTTTTCCTTTTATTAAAAAACAAAGTTTCAGTCAGAAGCGAAATCAAAAGGAATCAAATTCGCTTCGTAGTCGTAGTGATACAAAGTGCTGCCAATGTAAGTTTCTTGCCACTTCATATGAAACTAAACTAGATCACAATCTGCCAGCACTATAGAATATAAATCAGGCTCTAAAATTAGGTTATTCACTGTCAAAGGTAAGAGAAAATTTAACTACTTACTCTCGTGCTTACTTAGACAGTTTAGGTAATAACATTTTTCATTTGTATTTCCAGATATCGGATAACATTATGATTTTAGCCCCGATCATTATAGTAATTGTGCTTCTACACGGCACAGTCTATAATAAAGTAGATAATTCTTGACTTTTTCAAAATGTGGCTGTAGCACTTTATTGATCGCATCTGTGTACGGTTTAGGTTTTAGTAGTAAATATCAACCAAAACATTTTATATAAGAATGTAATATTTTACACACATGTATATAAATAAATATTTAAAGAAAAGAATAATAATAAACTGTTCGTGAAAATTATGCAACTGTCAACCAAAAAAAGTTATATTTATCATCAGAGTGGCGCTTTGGTGTGCATTTAGTTAGTTTTAAGTTGATGTGAAATTATCGTATTAAAACATTTTTTAAAGAAACGTGCACAGACATTGTAGTAAAAGTTTAAACCGGGTGTTACGGCGCGAATATTTTAAGCCGGATTAAACTTTTAATATAGGTTAGATTTTTTTCGATATTATTTTGTTACAGAAAGCGACTTTTAACCTGAGTACGAATACTGTCAAGTAGAGGCAGTTTTATTGATTTTCCTCCTTCAACTATCGGGTGAACGTTGTCCCGGTAACTGCCGACATTTATAAGACTAATATTTGGAGTACAAAGAGGAAAAATTTGATTCTTTGAATTTAATAGACTGGATCAATTTGAAAAAATCTTTCTGTGTTTTGTGGGTAAGTACATTAGGTACCTATATTTCGTAAAGACAAGTTACCTATACATAGGTGTCAATCCTTGGGGATTACTGCCTACCTTGTAGTAAAAGCCAGTGCACGCTACTGGACGACAGATAAGTTCCCAACCTTGAAGCAAATCTCTAGGCTTTGTAGCCGAGAATCAAACAGCCTGTCGTCACCTATAAGCCTTCTAGCACACCTCTCTATTATCTCAAGATGGTATTTTGCTGATCTATCCCAAAGAAGAGAACAGTATGATATAAATGATGGAACATGTGCGTGATACAATGTGAGCAGTTGTTCCGATGTGAAATACCAACGAATTTTCGAGATACGCAGATAGAGATACGGGATACCCAGCTTCTTGGTTGCGCGTTGGGACGTAGCCTCAATATATGTGCCAAAGTTGAAGTTGGGGGTTAGCTTCATACTAAGAGCTCTAGCCGATTGGCAGGAGAATATCCTAAAAAGTGGGAGCCAGATTGAAAGGCTTCCTTTTTGCTGAGAATAGATACCCCTGGGACTTAGGCGCATTGAACCTGACCAGATGAGCCTCGCCCCAAACAATCCCAAGAAATTACAAACACATTCGTGAATGCGTCTCCAAAAGTTTTATTATTATCACGTCGACGGCTAGTAAAATAGCCTAATTCGGGTAATATTGTAATCTATCGCCTACCAAGTATCTTTAAAATCCGCCCGTAAGTTTTACGTCCAAAATAACTAATATGTCATTTTATAAATTGCAAACTTTGGTATTTACGGTATACCTAGTATAATATGATGAGATCCTGTACTCTAGCGACTTTTATTTCGCCATAGAAGTCGGCAGTAAAGCTCCTCATAGTAAGGGTTTATCAATGAGCAATATTTCTCATCGCAACTCAAACGAAACTATATCGCCGAAGGTTGCCCCCAGAGTAGAAACTCGCGTGTGCGCGAACTTTTCTAGGTAAACTGAAATGTTGTTAAATGTTTTTTCTTATTCTCTTCTGTTATAAAAACTTTAAAGTGATCTTACTCGGCTATTTTTAAAGTGTTTTGTTATTTCTCAAGTAGTACAACGAGGTGAAAAATTTACTTACAGAAAGTGTTTTAACACATTAAGCCCCCATAGTGAGATGTGGGGCAATGATAGCAAGCTCGCCTTAATGATATATCAGGCGTTACTGATGTGTATAATTTGCCCAAATTCAAGGACTTATTGTGTTACACTGGCGGAAATTAATGTTTTCCTAACCTACCTATCGTTTGTGTCTGTCATATGTCATCAATAACAAATTCTGTGACATTATTTTAATTGAGTCCCAGAATGCGGTATAGGTCATTAGGCAATAAGTGAATTACCTAATACATAAAATGTATCACCAATGAAAACCCTGAGAGAAATAATGACTATGAAATGAAATTTAATTACTTGATCTAGGTTTGATTGGATGGGCACACTTTTTAGGTACATTGACATTGAAAAAATATCAATATTGATCCTTTTACAACCTTTCGTTTCTAAATCGAGCTGACCCAAGCTCTACGACTCCGACCACAGCCGTTTCAACATGAACTATTTCTCTGAGCAAAATATTGGACTGTTTATAAACGACCCGAAAAATATTATGAGGAAACCCGTGGGCGGACCCTATGGCCCAAGGGTCCGCTTTTTGATAATTTATTTGACTTGCGTGGCGTGCGTATTTGGCTTTTATAGGACCAACAGCCGCCCAGCCCCGAGCCACTATGGTGGATCCTAAGGGTAAGCCAGTGTGAAGAAAATGATAAGCTCAGGTGTTTTCAAGCCGCCGTTTTTTTACTGTAAACAATCTAAAAGATTCTACTTATAGGCAATCACGGCTAAGGGCTGTTTGCGCCCAGTAGTGTTGCTTAACTTCGGTACTCCGTTGCGATCACCGAGTCCTTTGCCGAAAACTCTTACGGAACGTTTATTAGTGTTTGCCTCTGCCTTTAGGGTTTATCCAGACCTGACTAGCAAAAAGGATAACCAAAATACGCTACGCATAAATAGGTAGAAGTACACCTAGTACAAGATGATATAATTTGCGCGTTTTGATGAAACGCTTTAGCAAACCCTCTACATAAATCAAATCTGTCGGATTCAATCGACAAGTGGTGGAATTACCTAGCTACACCATTGGGTCTTGAGAATTCTAATGTTCTAGGTCATTCACGCGACTGTTAAAGTAGGCATTTGGAAATACATTAATCTCAATCACGACCAGATTTCTAAGTGAGGTGAATGATTAACAAACGAGACCAAATAATACCATAATCCTACTAAATTAACACTTCAAGTGTAGGATGCCTGCCTGCCTATAAGGCTTATTGAACAAAGCAATACGTATTACATAATGCAAATATGCAACAAGACTTGACATAGGGTAAAACATACAGTTAACAAAAAAATCTGTCACCTTATTAAATGTTTAAAACGGATATTATAGCCCGTTTTAAACATTTAATATCATGTCAGTGCGCGTTTCCTTAAAAAATCTGTCACCTTGTTTAAATGTACATAATAAATTCATATTTTAATAAAACGCGCACAGACATTATAACTCAATATTGTTCACCGGGTATATAAGCTCGAGCTTGTCTTTAATTATTTTCGCGCCTATATCCCCGGTGAACAATATTGAGTTATAATCAATTCTCTCCTTCCACAGATCCAGCAGCACTGAAGAGAGCACGGAGCCACCTCAGCTGGTTCTGCTGTACTTCATGGCGCAGCTCCTGCTACGGGAGCTGGCCAAGTGCCATCGGCTGGTGCAGCTCGTGCCCATGGACATGACGGCCTATTACGGTATGTTAGTACGATATGGCAGTTAAGTTAGGGACAAGGGTACTGTTGCAAAATAATTGTTATCGATTTTGTCAGAATAAAATGTAAAATAATGTTAAGTACTACCTATAATAATACTGTTGCAATCGAACAATATCAAGAGGAAGCGATTGTAAAAAATGATATTGTTTGACCGTTGTTCTGAAAAATTTGAATTGAATGGATAATCAAATTGCAAATTAAAAATAACTCCCGATTTGAACATATTTACTTTTTCATCCCCTATAACTTTTGAGTGGGTGAACCGATTTCGATCAGACATAGCTAAGAACATGATTGAACAAATCATCTTTAAAAAAAATACTGTAATAGCTTACTGTAATAATTATGTAATATTACTGTAATAGTTATAATGCCACAGACAGACAAGTTAAACTTGTCAACACCCCTCTTTTTGAGTGGGGGGTTACTGAACTAGTCTCCTGACGACCTGCCGCTTACTACATCAGACGAACAAAAAGACATATTAAATATATTATGTTATGACTGTCCTGACGGAAGGATCCGTAAAAAATACTCGAAACCGACCAGCATATAAAAATAATAATATATTAATATACCTACATTGTATGAAGGATTATGTTAAATTATGGTCAATGCCGAGTCCGCTTTAAGATTGGCGTAAAAATCATTTCAAAGTTACATCGCATACTTAGCGAAAATACAGAAAACACGCTCATAGAAATACAGAACAAAACTGGTGATCCGATTACATTTATAGAAGCAATCATAGCTCAGCGTCGTTAATATTTTAGCGTTTGCGTGCTTCCGACGGCAGTACTTGTTAAGCTGAGTTAGAGCTCTTCGAGCTGGTTTAAAACTACTAACAGTTGAGTTTGCCACTTACGTAACACTGCTCCACCAGGAAAAACGCTTTATAAAAAATTACTAATGTGACATAAACTTTAATGTTGGCACATAGGTAATGTACGTACATATAGATTAAATGGGATAGTAATATTTCACTGAAAAAGAATAGAGTTATATTGTATAAGTTTGTGACTCATTTTTCTCATCTTAAAAGGCAACCTTAGTAAGTATTTTGTAAAACTGAACTAAATCTAGGTCGAAGTTAAGTTAGCAAAATGCGCGTATTGAATACTAAATTTTATGTAAAATATTTCCGAAGCACAAGATATTTCTTTAGAGAAACTGTATTCATAACTATTTAAATTTTCCTGATTGGCCTTTTAACTGCATTTAAATTTAATTTATGTCACCGATGGACCTGTAATTGAGTTTATAAATTCAGGAATTCCCTTGCGTACCTGCAGTCAGCTCCATAAATAATGAAATTCGATCACTTCGTTATGGGAATAACCTTTTTATATTTTGTTTATTTCTGACACGCAAACTAGGTGGTAAAATCAGTAGTTGACAACGATATCTATTACTAGCGTACTAGAGAAGGCGCCCCATACAAGGAGTTGGTTCCTTCCTAGGTGAGAGCATGCTCTCATCTTTCATCAGTTGTTAACATGCAATATCAAGACGCCACGCATGTCACGGACCACGTACAATATAATTTATTCGCCAGCTGGACTGTACATGTCGGTTAATATACACTCGGGAGCAATAAAAAGTGTTCGTTTGGAAAATTCTAAAAATCTCGAAAATTAAGAAAGGGAGCATAATGAAATAAATTAAATTTAATAGACCATTTAATAGTCTTTAAATAGAAATTCTTAAACATTTAAAAAAGGGAGGAAATTTAAGAAAGGGAGCATAATGAAATAAATTGAATTTAATAGACCATTTAATAGTCTTTAAATAGAAATTCTTAAAAATTTTAGTTTTTGCAACTTTATGTCATAAAAAATGAGATTTTTTAGTTTGGAGCTCAGAACTTTTACTATTTTATTTTAACTATTTGTTTTTGCCTTTGTTTTTCATCTAACACTTAATTTGGTATAAATACCATGTTGATAGTAAAAAATATTTATTATTCAAGCAAAAATAATGTCACTTACGCTGGACATCGGCTGGAGTCAGCGAAGTGCAGCAAGGGAAATCGGCGCATCACTGTCAACCCTGCAAAATGTTCGTCGATGTTACCTGGAAACTGGCTCTAACCTACGCAGACCAGGAACAGGCAGATGTGCCACAGCGCGAGAAGACCGATATTTAATAAACACCATGCTTCGTGATCGCTTTCTTACAGGAACTGAGCTAACAAACCAGTTTCTTCGCCTCGGAGTAAGTACCCCATGCGCATGGACAGTGAGACTAGCTGAAGCTGGCCTGAAGCCTTTGCGACCTGCATACGGCCCTAAACTGGAGCGGGGGCACCGAGTCTCAAGATTGAGATATGCTCAAAATCACCTAAATTGGACTTTTGAAGATTGGTCATGTTCTCTGACGAATCAAAATTTATGCTGTATAAGCACGACGGCAGACAAAGAGTGTACAGAAGACCAGGGAAGAGATTCAAACAAGCTTGCATTGAAGAGAAGGTAGCCTACGGTGGTGGTGGTTTTCTTGTGTGGGCCGGAATTTCTTCAGAGAGTCGCACAGAGCTTGTGTTCATTAAAAATGGATCTCTAACAAGCGAAAGATACGTGGAAGAAATCCTGAATGAATATGTTGGCCCATTCATGGTGAATTTGGGTGATGATGCCATTTTTATGCATGATAAAGATGCCCGGCCACATACAGGTGGGATTGTGAATACCTACCTCTAAGAAATGAACATCCCACGCATGGAGTGACCAGCCCGCAGCCCAGATCTGAACCCGATTGGGCATGCCTGGGACGAGCTCGGGAGATGCATAAAGCAACGAAATCCTCCCCCGATAACTCTTGCTGAGCTCAGAAGTGCTCTAACCGAAGAGTAGGACAACATTCCCCAAAATCGGCTGAGGAACTTGGTGAACAGTATGCCAAACCGCATAAATGCTGTTATCCAGGCACGAGGAGGCAATACGAAGTATTGAACATTATAAGAAAATCATTATGTTAATAGAAAATGTTATGTTTCTTACTTTGGTTTCAAACATAGTATTGCAGTATATTTTGTTTATTTAAGTTTTTTGTAAATAAAATTAATATGTTTATAAATTTTACTATTTTTATTTAAGGGTTATTAGAGATTTTTAAAATTTTCCAACTGGCCACTTTTCATTGCTCCCGAGTGTAGTTTGAGGCAAATGTTTTTTTGGCATTACTCAGTTAGGGTCACACCGCCCGCCGGACACTTTCGCGGCCGTGACGAATGAAAGAACCAACATCATATTATGTCACCTGTGCCCTATCTTTATTAACTTTTTTTATTGCAAATGGACAAACATTTGACGATGAAGTACGATTGCCTATTAGGTACCTGTTCGCCCGTGATTTGAAAATAACCACCATTTTGTCTTTGCCTACCTTTTGCAAGAGTACCTAATACAGCCATCGAACACGTAAGCGAATCCTAAATTTATCTATACAACCTCGGCCTATTTTGTAGTCGATACATATTTTTTTTTTATGTATGGCCACCCATAACTTTTTACAGCATAGTCAGATTTTGATAAAATTTCTTTTTTATTGGAACCTTATAAATTTGGAAAATAATGCGTTTTCTATCGGCGTTTTCATTTTGACAGACAAGACAAGTTGTCTTGGACTCGTTCAAATGGTAGGTAAAGTAAGAAAGTAGCCGAAATAGGGCACTATCATGTGTTGTTACACGACTCTTGACGTTGTGGTCTTATGTTGCGACTTCATTAGTGGAAATTGATTTATGGATCCATGTCCCAAGCAGAAACTACCATTAATTTGAAGAAGAACAATAATTTTCTAGCCATTACTTTTATTAAAATAATGTTTCATTGATGCGATATATTCAATAGATATTTTAAATAATTTGAAGGTTTGATGGTTCTAATGTTAATAATATAACATACGCGTATCATTAGTGGTGTCGATTTGGGTCATCAAAAGAATTATACCAACTGCATTTTTTCCAGTTAACGATGTTAAATCCAAGCTAAATTATTTTCGGGAGATTGGTTATTTATTGGATTAAGCTAATTCAATCAACATTTCTTTGTGTGACCCCAAATTGCTATGTAAAATGAGACAACAAATTTCCAAAACTTCTTTCCATTTTATGTTCTGAATAATCCGGCAGAAAACCGCGCCGGCCCCTCCAACTTCGGCAACGTGATCAGTCAGATCCTGCTGTGCAAGCAAATCACCCCCGACTTCAACCAGGAGGAGCTGTGCAGCATCGCCAAGGACACGCAGGAGATCACCAGGATAGTCAACGACATCCAGGAGCATTTGCCCCAGCACGAGACCCTCAACCAATTAGGTGAGAGCTTATGTTGTTTCAGAGACTTGTCACATGGTAACAGCGATAAGTAAACCTATCGGAACGCCTTTTTGTATGAAGTTTTCCTCGCAATAACTACATTAACTATAATAACGCTGTGCATAGATATTAATTAAATAATAAATGACGCAGTGAACCGGTTACTGGCCTATATAAAATATCGATTATGCTATGATAAAAAATGTACACTTTATGGAACCTCGAATCAGATATTAAAACTAAAGCGTTGTTCTTTTGGTAACCCACTGCTCGTTCTCAGGGCCTCTGTGTCCTACGCGACTATGTTGGCCTTTCTTCAAGTTAGTCCAGTGGCCCACAGTTTCCATCCAGTGAATGCCATTCAAATGCAGCGCTGGCGCTATTACCCTATGAAAAGTGTGTACTCCACTTTCGCATTGCTATTTTCTTTAGACAAGAGACTGTCGGCACTCGGATCGCAGCTGTTTGTTGTATACAGTTTTTGGCTAGAATTCGCATCAACCTCAGGGGGTTATTAGCAAAAACTTGTACTATGTTCATGAACCACTCTCCATGTATTACAGTGGAAATAATTAGGGACACGTATTTTCAAGTTTCAACGAATTTCTGAACACAGACCATTCCTTCCATTACACTTGACTAGTTTTATTTGCGCAGACCAAATTAATGGAAGCTGCAAAAATACACCCGTCCGTTGCAATGCTCAGTCAGTCATTAAGTTGTAGAGGAAAAAGAAAATGCACATTTATATTTAGAGAACTTTTTCTCTACATTCACTAGACATCAAAGTTAAGTAAAAAAAATCACATACAAAGTTGGACTACTTCATTAGTATTCTAACAAATGTAAAGTTGTTACTGTATGCCAGAATAGGCGCACGCTTCCCCAAAAACTCCGTAAATTATTCAAACATCACACAAAGGAAACCGAGCCAAGGACTGGCGAGTGAATGCACAGGGATTTAATATGTTGTTTTCAGACCAACATTTTGTTGTATTGTTTGTCAGAGGAAAAACTATGTTCTGTTACCCAACTATTAAGTTGTTTTACAACGGTATTTGACTCCCCTAGTAAAAGTTTGATCAACATAACCATTGGTTTTATGGCTTTCCGATGTTGCATGATTAATAGTGGTAAACAATTTAATGTCGGGATAATTTTTCTGATATTGTTAATGATGGAATTTAAGTTTGTCATAAAAAAGGTTATTCACTGAAATATTATCCCAAACTTAACTTGTCCGTGAGAAGGTTGTGTCCCTAGTCCATACTTAAGTAGCATCTATTATTTTCTACCTATATAGAATTATGTACCTCTGCATTTGATATGATCCGTCACAAACGGTCAGATTTAACTTAAACTATGTAGATTACGATATAATTTCATGTAAAAAAAAACGCTGCATTATGAAGCTGAAGCATGTAAAAAATTAGGTCTGTAAGAGAATTAGGTCTAGCACCCTAACTTACCTAGTATAACTAGTATGATTATTATTAGCTGTCCCGTAAAACAATTGTTTTGAAGTAGGAAGATTTGCACTCCGTATATTGGAAGAAATACACCTTTTAAACCTTCCCTGGACTTCCACGAATAATTCAAGACCACATATAGGTAAATCGGTCCAGCCGTTCTGGAGTTTTAGCGAGACTAACGAACAGCAATACATTTTTATATATATAGGTAGAGGTAGATAGATGAGAAAAAGCACTGTTTCCTTAATAATTTTATAAATACACAAGAAGTACCAAAACTGATAGATCACTTTTTTTAGCTGACCGTACCTAATGAAGTACTTTGTAAAAGTAAAGAACAAAATGAATGGCAAATACTTTCTGGTGCCCAGAATACAATAGCGTACGTCGAGAGCCAGTGAACCGTATCGCGGAACTGCTCGCAGTATCTACAACGAGCCGCTTCAAGCAAAAAGCGAGAACCTTCGAGATAAGTTTAAATAAAAGAGCTCTAAATGTTAAACTGCTGTAATCCAGCTCCGACGAGGACGTTTGTGAACAACTTCCCCGGAAGCGGAAACGAGATGTGTCGCCAGTTCACAACTTATTTTTTTGCCTAACTACTTTACTATTTGAAATCGAATAAAAGTTATTGGTACGAAAATAGTTGCGACGCCGACAACGGTGGCAATAAAAGAGACCTTTTTGTGTTCTAGAAAAAAAAATCTGAATCAAATGAATTTGTTTCCGACTGGCGGCCACATTGTTTCATTACAAACTTTTTGATTAAATTTGTTCCTACAGAGGACTGTAGGAACTATACAGAGTGAATTTACATGGCACACATTGAATGGTGGCGTATAGGTGAACGTTAGCGGATAAAACTACTACATACATGTCTAATACCTTGTGAATCTAAATACACGCAATCATGATTCGTGCATTAACTCAAGAATTCGGATATTTCGTAATCTCAGTAACCGAATAATAGTGTCAATATTTTATTACGTCCCGTTCTACTATATGGTCTAAGGATTTATAAAGCGAACTCTTTGTTTGCTGTGTTAAAATCTTTCTTAAGTTCTAACAGATTCTGCATTGAACAGTCAACTAAAGACAGTGAAAGTGTTATTGATATCACATCGACATCCTTGTCGTGCGTCCCCGAAAGTGTTAAGTAACAATCCCAATGCCAAATTTAAAATTGACCAGGTACAGTTCGTTGGCTTTTAGAATACTCACATCCTGTTCCTTCTTTAGTGACTTACTGAATGAGTGAAATATTATGTAACAATGAAATTGCAGGCTTCAAAGAATATTGCAGAAAGCATATGCGCTGTACTAGTTTCTTTGTGAGATTCAGAATTACGAAGGTTCGGTCTCCCTACCCACGATTGAAACCGTCATTTTGATTGAGGTTGTTAATAAATTTTCGGCGTTTCGTGTTGTAATTAGGGGCTATAAAAAGTGCCTTTTTTCTGTCATAGCAATATTCCACACGCAACCGTTAACGAATTCGTACCCTTTTAGTGTTGGTAGGTAATCTAATCGTTTGTACCCGCCCATCTAATGGACGTAGGAAAAAAATAACTTTTTTTTAACTTATTTAGAGCTTATCTGATTAATTTCCTGCCAGCATTTCCGGGTATGAAGAATAGGACTGAGGTTATCCCTTGCCCGTGGGAGGTTCTCATGCGCTCTTAATACGGCCCCCACGCGTAGTACCACTGTCACTATAAGGTGAGGGACGCGTCGATTGCCCCTTATCCCGGAGATGGCCCGTGAGGATCAGGCACTGCTGGGGCTCCCCTTGGATGTAATGGTTCAGGCTGTTCCAAGGGGGAACTCGCAATACCATGTGTGGATTAAATACCCACATAACTCCGCCGTCGACCTCGGTCATGAAAAGTATATAAGTAAGTCATAAATAGCGAAATTTCCTCATTGAATAATGCAATGTATTTTTGTTGCAGAAAGTAACATTGCGCTCAAAGGTGACGACGTGAACGGCTTTTGGCGCAGCAAGCGACGCGGCTCCCTTTACAAGAGCATGGGTGTACTGTGCTGCGTGTCACGGCCCAACTACCTCTGAGGGTGACACGGCGAGCCAGAACGGCTCAGCTAAGCGAAACAAATGCACAGTTTCAATGGACTTTACGATGCACACATTCCGAAGACAAATAATAAACCGAAAATATATTGTGACGATGTTAGGACATAAAAAAAAACAATTTCGAGCGCACACAAATAAAATGTTATGGATTCACAATTGTATTAAAATTCTATTCGAGAGTGATTCAAACTGAAAATTGTTGTGTGTGTAAAATTCGAACAGTGCTCGTGAATTCAAAAATAATATATTTATTGTGTTCAGTTGGAATAAAATGCAGCAGCAGTAGCAGTGCAGTGTAGTGAGAGAAGCAAGTGAAAGATGGAAGTAAAGTTAGTGCATAAACTCAAGAACTTGCGAGAGTGATAGGGTCCATTAGAATCTTTTATTGCATATACTCGTAAAATGTGGACGTTCTTATGTGAAGCTGATAATAAAGTTGAAATTGAAAGAGTACCTATTATATGACACGATAAGCTAAAGAGCTGGCGAGCCACGACCTTAAATGCGCAATTTTAAACTTCATAGAAGTACTTGAACGTAGACATTTGATGTCTTAATACGATTTAAGAATGAGAATAATAATATTATCTAAGGGTAATAACCCAACGTAGATACTATTTCGCTAAATCCAATTAAAAATTAATTTTCAAAAAAGTAAGAACTAAAAGATAGCAAACACTCATTACGCTGCTTTTGTTGTTTCTTTTCATTGGTAATTTTTTTCTTTAAGTCTCTGTTTCTCATTCAGTAAGATGTCTATACTGGTTCCATTGCGATTGAACTACTTTTAATGAGGGACAAACTGTCGCCAATGTGTTTGTCGAAACAATTGTGTACCTACTTACTTACTTTGAACAAGCAGGTGTCTATAATGTCCGTGTGTCTCACTATTGAGAGTCAATGATAAAAACGGGCATTAGTCTAAATAATAGGGAAATATCTCACGTTACAATATAGTGCACCAACATGGAGAATGTCAATAATCGCCTTACTCTACATTATTTCAAAATGGATGATGAAAGGCACAAAAACATTTTTAGTTAATTCTTTGTTTTGAAAATGTATAAAAAAATCATTGTAATTATTGTATCTTACCATAATAACACTTTCGGCGACTCTAAACAGCCACTCAACAAAAATACAATAGAAGTACTATATTGTTGACACGTTGTCAGGCGAGACTTGTACCCGAAAGTGTGGAATAATATTGCTGGTACTACATATAATAAGTTCGGAAACTGTTGTTTTAAAACCATTTGTACTCATACTTCATTTATAGACATTTTTGTTACGCCGTATACTATATGGTAACTAGTTTTAATTAAGCTAAAAGCCTTTCAAATTTCTTGATGTTCTTTTATATTTTTTTAGTACTAGCATTATTGCAATTGTAGTTTTGTAGTATGCAAATATAAATTTATTATTTTATGTCAATTTCGTTACTTAGTCTTAGCGATAATGACAATTCTAAGATCTCTGTATAGTTCCGTTAGATATTGCTATAAACGTACCAATAAGTAGAGAATATAATTTATTTACTAGTGAAATAATTCAATATGTAAATTGCCTGGAATGGGATCAATCGATTTTAAGTATATTATTAGGCCTATTACATGAAATTCGAAATGAAATGTTTCATATTATATTAGATGGGTATTGCCATTTTAGACGCTTCAAAGACTGTTTCGAAGTCCGCCAATACCTAATCGTTTATTCATTTTATCTTACTTTTAATAAATTGGATATTTAAATGATCTAGAATCCTTAGAAAAAAATAATAGCACCATTAGACTTAAATAAATAAGACACCACTTTGAATAAGATATAAAAGTAATTTTATAGAATAACAGTCGTATAACTTAATAATCGTATTTGTTTTTCATTAGTTGGCTAAAAATAAGAAAAGTAAAGAAGATTCCATTAAATTACATTATTTTCCCGTCATTTTCCTAAGAATCTTGTATAAAATTAGAAATACCTAGGAAATATGCGAATAGTAAAAAAACAAATGGAATATAAACTTATATGACAAGAAAAATTTAAAACTTAACAATTTTACTAAAATTACATAAAACGTTCAACATTTTATTCTTTCATCATAACCCTAGTTACATAGTTACATTTTCTTAATCGAGGCCTAGTCACTAGAATATTCTAGTCAATTATGTATATGTAGAAAAAAAATACCTAGAGATATTTTCGTAGAATCAAAAATAAAAACATAATATAAATAACAAAAACACATTAAAACTGTTCACATTTAATGTATTATATTATCATTATCACACATTATTAACTGACAGGGGCACAATTACCCACAAAAACAAATAATTGTATCTAGTATACAAACATAGCGAGAACGTTGTATGTGGAATTTTTCGTGACGTTTATTTGACAGATTTTCGTTCCTAGTTCTGTCAAAAATGTCAAACACTCCATATAAAAATCAGTGACAGATGTAAGAACCTAATGTGTCAAATGTAAATACGTCTTTTAAATTTTTCCATTTTGAGAATGATATTACTCGCAGTTAAGAAAGTGGCAGTAAAAAAAGGTATACTTACTAACTAAATCTAAGATAAATGCTAATGCGGATTTGTGCCCTTGTGTATACTAATTTTAATACCACCTTTAGTTACCTCTACGTTTTCACCATAATACTATGTAAAATAAGACATATCACAGACTTGGTCGGTAGGTAACAGTACTTTTGATTGATTGAAGAATCTGTGAACACTAACATCAACAGTACTCTCATTATGGCATGTGAGTAAACGATTGTTCATGCTAGGCATCGTCCCCACCATGGGTCGAGAAAAGAAAAAAATAAAATTGACAAAACATAATTTTCAAACATACTGTATTCAGAAGGTGTCCGACGTCAAAAAAAGAAAGAGGTTCTTAATTTGACTGTTTTTATGATTATGGTGAAATAAAAAGCATGTAAGTGTTAAAAAAATACTACTACTTTTTTCATGGTTGTTATTTTATGTCAAACGTAGCTTTCTTTACCACAACGTACTGGCTATCAATACGAGGAAGCTGAATAAAGATAATAATGCACGTATTATGAAACAATAATCACTACTCACGAGTCGCTTGAGCATCATTTGTCTCGCAAGACAAACTACGTACTCGTATATACTCGAGGCGGGATCTGTGCTTGACGGGAGATTAAGAATACTATCCTAGTAATTTCAAACTTGACGTTGTAGAACCTACAAAATTAACTTCAGTAAATATAGTTTGTACCCCTCAAAAGATTACATCATGAATGAACGGGGCTTTTCAGCGCCACAGCCTAGCATGAATGCATACTTCTTTCAAGATATGAGTATAATTTCTCATTTTGATATGGAGAGTTTTGAATACATAACACACAAGTACATTATGTTTTATATGTAATATTATTTAAATAATATGGGCATATTACTGGTTTACATGCTAGAGTGGTTCCTATTGCCCCTAGCTACAGACAAACATACGCGCACATTGTGATTTACATTGTGTTACGAAATGTAACACAATGTAAAAGGGCACCATTTCAAATTTCTATAAGTCCTTTTAATTAACGGGCGAATTAATTTATAGCTTATGTGTTTGTACATAAAGCGTTCTAAGCTGGTATCTATCGTTTGTTCCTAAAAGAAAGGAGACTGGTTAAAGCCAGAGTGTGTCTATGAACGATATTCTTATGGCGTATTCAGACAATGAAGTTCCATGTATATGTACATATCATTTCTTTTTACAAACAAATGATAGAGACAGCGTAGTTGTGTTTCAGAACTGCTTTGTAAATCTTACCCTGGAGATCGGCGTAGGTGTTTAGATATTTAGATACTTGCGAAACACGCGGTACCTCCATAAGCCAATGAAATAGGTTTAGTGCTACTAGTGCACCTAGCTTTGTGCCTCTGGGGGTGCTAGCGGGACATCCTACTCTAATATTACGGCACATATATAGTGCAAATCCACAGGAGCACCAAGCCAGGGATACTAGTAAAGAAAAGCCAAGAAATACATACAAATAACCATTGCAGAAAATGTATCTATTACTACATACATTAATCTTATTGGAATAATCTCAACAAATATAAAAAAAACACTATGTGCATGTAGATCAACGTATCACGCATAATGGATTTCGCAAATTCCATCCAATATTCTTTCCAAACATTGATAAAAGAGCAAATAATTACTTAGCCTTTGTTGTATGTACACAAATAAGTAAGTAAATAAAAAAAGAAAAATAAGAGTTATTTCATCCCGTTTTTAGGATAATGCATTCTACAAGAAAGATTCCGTGAATTCTTATCTTAATTGTTACCTAAAAGCTGCAGACGAGAACATTTCGTTCATACTTCGCGGAATTTTAAACGAATAAGTCCACGTAATATTATCTAACCAGCTTAACCTGACCTCTAAAGGTCTATGAATGAAAAGACAGTAATTATTGTCTCCAACCTCGTAAAGGTCTCAGTGAACGCATCCATTATCGTTGAATCATCTACATGAACGTTTTTTGTTCCATTTTCGATAATTACTTCGAACATTTCTAAACCTGGGAATTGATATTATAGTTTAATGCAACTTTTGTGTTGTTTTGAACAATACAAATATTATTTGACTTTTGTTCATTTTAATTTTGTGCGTATCTATATTTCCACTACTGAGAGATTTCTTGCATGGCCATTTAAAATACCTACTTACCAAGATACAGGCGGCAATTATCTATCATTAACTGACCCCATTTTGTATGCGTGCAGCACACAAAAGAAGTTAGATAATAGCTTTTCCGGCTGTACTTATTTAAAACATTTTTAAAGAAACGTGCACTGATATTATATTCAAAGTTTAAAACGTTAAAAACACACACGTGACCACACGTCTCGAATCGTCAGGCAAACAACGAAGATAACTGAATATCTTTGGTTAATTTCCGCGCTGTAATACCCGTTTTAAACTTTTAATATACTTATTTATATAAATATATTTAATTTACTTAGGTACATTAAAAATAACAATCAAAGTGTCACGCTTCTTATACCTTCATATTTGTATTTAAAACAGTTTAAATAAACTCTATATTCCTTATGGCTAGAAGTCGGTATCTTGTCGCATTTTAGCAAGGATTTATTATTATTATTTGGTCGACCACCTATCGATATATTCCAATGGATTTGTATTCGGCATGTATAAGTAGCACGAGCAATGGTCTTAGAAACGTTGTTGGGCTCGTCAATATGAACTTTTACTATGGCGACAATGCGGGGAAACGAAAAAAAGGTTTTGGATCTCGATACAAAATGTTCAATTTTTTGCCTGACCGAGATGACATTTTGTATGGGGATTGATTTTTTCTTTTCATTCTTCCACATTGTCTCCATAGTAAATGTTGTTCATATTAACCAGCCCAACAACGTTTCTAAGACCTTTGCTCGTGGTCCTTTTACACTCTGTATACGTGTTCACCGATAACACAAAGATTTAATTAAAGTGTGATCAATTAATTAAAACAATCAATCTGTATTACAATGTCTAATTACATAAATAGTTAAAGTCTTGTAGATACTGTCTTTATTTTACATTGTATTGCATTGTAAAGATCAACCAGAAAGATACGTGAGTTTGATGTAAGTTTGTTTCCCGTCACAGTAGCAGAATGAGACCACCAGGATTTCAACTTAAGCCAAGAGTCTCCAGACTCTTTTGAAGTATACTTCAACTCTCGACGCGAGTACATAAAGTTCAAATTGCTGTAGCAGTCGTCCGTACAATGTGAACAATTCCAATATACATTGGTATCAGTACTGATGGTGCAATTTCTGTATCTTTTGTTTGTAAAAGTAAACGATGCTACTGATACACGCCAAATTACGGGGGAGATTTTTATAGCGTAGTTCGGCAGGACTAAGAGAACTTTGTCGAACGCCTGTCCCTGTCGTTTGAAAACAAAATGTTGAAATGTAAACATATCTAAAGAATTACGAAGTCGTGTAGCCTGTAAGGTCGTAGAGTGTACTTTAGCTAACTGACTATATAAAACGTACAATTTTATTTTCTAATGACAATTTAAAAATACGTTATGGTTGGAATTAACTTTTTTTCATGCTACGTTTTTATGCCGCAATGTACGTTAAATTGTAATTGTACAATAAAATTGTAATTTTTATGAAACAGAGGCTTGGCAGTACAGCCTTCAGTAGCAAAACACTTCAAAAAGGGTAATACATTATTATTGCGATTCATTGAAACCAGCGAAGTTTCACTAAGCGTGACAAAGCGTGAGATAACAGCCAATCACAGCGCGTTTTTGTTTATGTCGTGTCTTTGTTAACGCGCGTACTAAGCCTTGATGGATAATAAGCCTCGAAGGATTAGTCGCGCTATTAGGAGCATGCTGTGTACAAAATCCTCTGCTTACTAGTTCCAGAAGCGAATATGCCTATACTCTACGAGTATCTCGCGTGTACATCTCTGAAATCCGTATTCAGAAACAGTAATTTTGAGCATATTTTGTCTCTTTCACACAAAAAGGAACTTTTAGAGTTTTTGAACTGTGGTTAAGGAGAGGTCTAAGTGCTAATGCACTGTAAAATTCTGTATTGTATTTCCTGCCCTAATAGTATCAAATAACTATCTATATATTAAGGGCCTTACCAATAATAGCGGAATTACTATTTAGAAGATACACAAAGCTCAACTTAACTTGTCAGTTGTATGTCAAATACGGAATAACCAGTTCAAGTAGACCTGTAATAACAGTTGTGTAAGTAAAAAGGCGTTTATTGGTAAGGGGGTAAGTATCTTACCTACTAATTGTGGTATTCATAAAATTAGAACAGAGCTAGCAAAGGTCTCAATCGCTGGTCAAAGCTGATCAAACGTAAGCTAAATACGAACAAACTGGTCTAAGTTAATATACGTCAACCAGTACGTCAACGTCACTCCATCGTGGACCTCATCGCTGCTTAACATCAGGCAGGGTAGTGGTCAAACGTTTGTTCATTTTTTTAAATAATACGGCGTTAATAGTCGAAGTAAACAGACAGCTCCCATATTGTGTTTTAAGAATTGTATACTTTTTTAAACACTTGTTTTCTGGCTGATCTTTACCTGTTTATAAATACTCAATATTATTCGAATCGTAACTACTTATTAGTTTGTGAAAAAAAGATAACACTGTTACGTTAAAATATGTTTTATTTATTGAAATTGATAATTGTTTACTGAAACCATGCATTTACTAAAAAGATGACTGTGATATACTCATTAGTGTAAGTGGAAAATATTATTACTCAAATAAAAAATAATATTGTATTATGAAAATACTGTATTTTTTTCTATTCATTTACCTGAAACCTAGTTTTAATTTTATATAGCCTGTGAAATATCACGTTTAGAACTATGCACATATTTTATGTAGGTATTTGTAATTTTCCGTGCTGATTTATTCCAACAAATGGAGTTAAAGACGTCGAAGTGACGGCGAATAGAATACATGTGTCACCACCCCAACCCATTTTTTCCAGGCTTGGGGGTCGTAAGAGGCGACAGAGGGAACTCTCCAGAAGACGGGCAGCCGTGTGAGTCAAACCGCCTGCCAAGCGTGGCGATTATTGTTATTTCCCCTCAATTGATTATGGAAATCATTGGGGGAGGCCCACGTCCAACAGTGGACGTCATGTGGCTGATGATGATGTGTCGGTACAAATAACATTTAAGTTTACAATATTATTGTGTATAGTGGTGTGTTAAATAAAAATAGCAACAGTTGGAAGCATTAATCATGTTCATAAATGTCGTACTTATGGCTAATGTAGGGGATGGATGTGCGACCGCTGCCGCCACTGCCGCCGCTACCTCCGCTGCGAACTCTACTTGATTTCGGCCGGCTCTCGTTCGAATCTGTCGTAAATGCAAAAATGATGATTTCCCTGTTCCTTCCGCACTATATGTATTGGATGTTATGGCGCGTGATTATTGTATATTCAATAAGATTTCTGGATAACCACAACTATTTCTTGAATTTGTGATAATTTTACCTACTTTTTAATACTTCACAAACAACCACTGTGGTGTGGCATCAGGTAGCTATTCACCCAAGGCTTGTAGGCTCCCAGACTATACAGCGTGCGCAAGAAACACAGACTCTGACAAGACTTTCCCCAATCTCTCAGTTCATGCTATAGAAGTCGACGCAGAACGTCTAATATGAATAACGTTTCACCGTCCTCCTGGTTATCCAATGGTAGACGTGGTGTTATATTGTGCAACGAATACCCCCATCGCGCTTTTACAACAGGAGAACAGAAAAATGTCATCCATACGAGGTGGACCTTCCATTTACTACTACCACTTCAGGTCTGCTAATTGTGTTACCTGCGCAGTATAGTATGGAGGACGCGAGTAAATAAGTACCTAATGAACAAGCGTGCGCCATCGGAAACCTCGCTACTTAACGCTTGTTCACGGTGCATTAAAACTATTTTTGCTTAGCAATTACCTCTACTTTTATTTTATCGTGGGGAAATCCGTTATGGATATCCCATCGCTGACGGGGTCAACGGCGGGGTTACGTGGGACTCGCGCCCACCAAAACCCCACGGTGACCACGGCGCTTTATTGCCAGGAATTTAGTGGAACAACCTGACCACTACATCCCAGTAGTAGCAATTGTGTCTACCTACCTCGCAGAATATTTCGGAATAAAAGGCGTGAAGTGTATTTATTTAAAGATGGTGCTAATATTATAGTCGCTAAATATATTTGTGGCACAATATAGATACGTTGTTGATGTTGGAATACTCTACTTGTTGTATGTGTGGTCTTGTCAGTTCGTAGGGTGTACTAAATGATATCTTCTTCAAGTTCCTTCCTCTTAAGTTACAGTGAAAATATTGCGAGCAATCTATGAGATACAATGTTTATAAAAATAGGGCCACCTTATCCACAATGCTCACCCTAGGTTAAGGGAAGAAAATACTACTTAACATTAAGTCTGCTTTTGTAAAATTGTTTAGTGCATAAAGTATAAAAAAAATATGCATGACGAACAGCAATCTTATTCTACCGCATGAGCGATTAAAATTATGCATGTTGTTTTTAGAGAAATAGGCATGTAAATGAGCTAGGCTACATCTGACGTATGCATAAAATAATATCTTCATTAGAGAGAAACAATATCACCATTAGTATTCCTTCTCCATGTATGCCTAACATTCGCGGGATAATTACAATTATTCTAGTAAAAAACCTGCCGGCGGCGGCTGAAGCTGATAGGATATAAACAACTAAAGTGTCTCGGCAAACATTTGTTTTGCCATAGGAAGTCGCCTTTGTACCCCGTGTAAATACACCTTTTAAACCTTCCCTGGACTTCCACATATAATTCAAGACGAAAATTAGCCAAATCGGTCCATCCGTTCTCGAGTTTTAGCGAGACTAACGAACATCAATTCATTTAGAGATACATACAAATAGAGATAGAGGATTTGTACGACACGTATTATATATAAAAGCCACTCCTTTATATCTCACTAGCTTTCCGTCCGCGACTTCGCCCGCGTGGACTTCGGTTATATTTCGGTATAAAGGAATATTTTTGTTTTCCCTCGGGAACATCAATTTTTTCCGAGGTAAAAAGTACCCTATTATTTAAACTATACGTCTGCAAAATTTCAAAGCAATCGTTCAGTAGTTACGGCGTGAAAGCAGAACAAACAAACAAACCCATTTATAATATTAGTAAGACTAATGCCACTGAGAATAACCATATATGGTAATACTGATTGGTATCAGTATTACCATCAATTATTATCGCTCATATATTTCTCGCTATCACCGTTGAGTTTAAATAAAAGTGCAGTGTCAGTAGTACCATTGCAATGGGTATATATATAATAGTAATAGTGAGACCAATCCATTAAAAGGCGTGACATAATATAAAATGGGACTAGGTAATTTCAAAACCAAATACAATAACATTTACACATTTGTGAACACGAAAGGGTTAGCTTATAGCTTTTGCAGAAATAGGAAATAGCGTAGGCTGTAATAACCGGTTCTCGTAAAATCAGGTGCAAAAATATGAAGCAAGGTTCAAACCTGGTAATTTTGTTCAGACTATAAAAACAGAAGGTTAACTTACCCTCGTATATTCCAGCTCTGCGTAGGTTTTGTTTTTTGTCATCCCTGAAAACAAGAATAAATTTTATACTATTGAAAAAGTTGTGTTAAAGTTGCTGGTTTTCTCACAATATCTTCTTTGAACGCAAGAGCCTTCCGAACGCAACGCGAATCCTAAATTAACTGCAAGTCGATTACATAATAACTAATAATAATTGATGAACCGTGGGCATTTGCTTAGCAAGTGCCTCAGCCTGCCCGCTCCAGATTAAAAAGCCTGAAGTGTATTATATCTTGTTTAGTAATAACCCTTATGCATTTTTAGTAAGTTCCTTCAGGAGTAAGGGAACTGAAAAGTTTAGAAACCACTGACGTACACTCTCACACACTCGCACGCTCATTAATATTTTATACGATGTAAATTATCTACTTGATAACCACGTTTATAATCTAAACATGACCGTAAGTTAAATGCTTAACGTTAACTTAGAACATAACATCTTCAATGCTTTTCTTACGAATGTACGCAAAACGTACTGTATCGATGTGATAAAAAAACAAGACATTTTTTAATTCCTCATACTTTTTACAAAAATTAAATAGATACTTACGAATTGCGCTGTTTTTCACGATTTTTGTTCTGATGACGTTTCAGTGCTTGTGGGTTCAACACGAAGTAAACCTTTTTATACTGATTTAGGGGTACGTGATTATCGTTGTCGTCGATATCGGATGTGGACTCATTTAATAAGTTGTTTGGTTCTAAATACTGTTTTAGTTTATCCGTATCGTAACCCAATATGGCTTTTCCTGCTTGATTGCTTGTCGACTGCTCGCTACTTGGATTCGCGTCGTAGTAGTTAGTGACCTCTACCTCCCAAAGGTACAGCGCAACTAATAACTTGAGTCCAATAGAACGCATTTTCTCGTTGATATTATCTTTAACTAATGTGTTCACAACACTCTCTCTAAGTCTGGAAATAGCTTTACCATCCTCATTGTCTTGTTCGAATTTACCTATGTCTGAGCGTAAATACTTGGAGAGATCGTCGTATTGTGCTCCGCGGAACTGGGCTGCAACTTCGTTGTGCCGTAACACGAACATTATGACAACTGCAATAGGATTTTAGAAGATTACATATTACCTACTCATTTTTACCATTAATTTCTGAAATGTTCTATTCCATTTTCTATTGTTATTGCTATGGAAAAATGTGTGTAATAATAAGCAAAAAAAATCTGAAAAAGATTTTTAGAATTGCCATAGTTACCGGTGGCACCTATAACTTAACTGACCATGGTAGCTGTGCAGTTAAAAACTAACCACGATCGCGAATGTGAGAAACAGAAATAATAGAAAATTCTTGTGACGACAAAAAAAATAAAAGTTCTTCAAAAGAAATAAGAACCGAGTTCAAGCAGCTCTAGTCGCAGGGCCCTACGATGTTTAAAGTTCCCAGATCGATTTATCGGCTCTGCTATCATCAAACTCTGACTTCCTTATAATGGGACCATCTTTGAAATATCTTATTTCCACCAAAAAAAAACAATCAGCAAAATATGTCCACAAACGTACAAATACACACGTCAAAAGTCTAGGGATCAAGAACATTTTTAGCTATAATTTTTTTTTATTTATTTAAATCAAATCTAATCTTCTGGATTGATCTCCTACCTAATTCTCCGTATAATCTTCAAAATTCCCCTGTATCAATGACTTATCACCACATTTTGAATAAATTATGAATGAATTCAGTTTTTGTAAAATATATTCTTGATTGCAATCTTCTATAATGTACTTGATCCCTAGACACTTTTGATGTGTGTATAGAGGTATATATGTATATGTCGAATTGAGAAAGGTTTCTTTTTTGATATCGTTTAAAATATGAGCTACAGATGCATTATTACCACAGTAAACATTTTACATGTTTCCAAATAACAAAACACACAGTATTTTTAAGTCAGTGAACTGGAATAAAATGCTACGTAACATTAAGTACCATTGCTTAGTCCAATAAAATATTAAAAAATACTTTCTTGAGAAAGATTTTTGCGATAAAATAAAAATGTATGTAAGTGGTGTTTTATGAAAGTTCATGAATTTCCCATGGGTTGCGATGTACCGCCAGTTCTGGAGTAGCCCAGTGTACTTGTTACAGGAAATGTAAAGAAAAAGTTGTAAGATTAATAACTTACGGCTGAAACACTTTAAACAAGCCATTTTTCCGTGTAAAGAAACCTCTTCAGTACATAATTATTACTTCACTCACTAAGACTACTACTACGGTAAAGACAGTAACGGTCAATATTAAGTAAAAAAAATAAGGTAAGTACCTTCTCACAATAAAAAAATGCATATTATGTTGTTTCACGGCAATTACATTTCGATTTTCATAATAATTGTACTTACATACCGAACTGATAAGAGAATGAAATGGATTTAACATTGTTACGATCCCTTCGTAAGTAATAAAGGAGTCCTTAAATTAACACGAGATTTAATTTTCTAATGAATAATATTGTGTTGATTGTAGAAGATTATTTATTTGACATACGCGTCGCAGGTAGCAGGTACTTTTGTAATTAGAAATAAAGTATGAGGGTACCACTAGGTTTAGTGAGTCAGATAACATTTAGCTGTATTAATCAAATTGCACGCAATTTAACTGGCTCGTCGCTTAATCGACATGTTATCATCACCATTAGCCCATGTTCGTCCACTGCTAGATATAGGTATCTCCAATTTCACGCCATTGTGATATGTTTACGGATTCTCGCAACCATCTTCTGCCAGCCATCTTGCTCAAACCATCAGTCCACCTTGCCTGAGGGCGTCCTACACTCTGTTTGCGCGAGACGCGGTTCCACAAATCTTTATATCAGTAAGTATAATAGCTAATTGCTCGTTAATTCAATTGCTTAGCTGAACACTGAAAATGTGAAGAAGATTAAAAACTCATGTTTCATAGAGAGCCAGATACCTACAGATTGTAGTTTGTAAACCTGATAAGTAGTACGCAGTTGAAATTGTGGGGCGCCCCAATACAAGGAAAAACACCTATTAGAATTTTATTTCTTTGTTCAATGCCGAATATTTTTTCGTTTTCAATTTTAAAACCTACAGATAGATACAGCGGAACGCAAATTCAAGAAATAATGAAATACATGAAGTTATATCAACATAATATGTTATATGAAATTTACTTTTATATATTTTATCTCCAAACAAACATTGTCCAGAACATGGAACAGCTATTTGGTTTATTAGTTGAGAAGTTGTGCACGAACATACATTTCTATCACATTATTTTTTTTATTTAGAATCAAATGTTTTTCAAGCAAAGTCTAAAATATGTTAACATGTATTTATAAAAGCATGAAATATATATACACCATAATTATTAGTGCTAAGTTAAGTACATTCTTTTTCTTTTTACTATTTTACTTAATTGTACTTCAATGTATTTTGATGTTACGGATAAATAAACAGACTTTTCTCTAAAAATAAAATACTGTTGCAGAAACATCGGCATAACCACGGCAGCCTACATTTACTTTAAACAATATTCTTTCACTTTTGTGCCTCGTCTGCAATGCAGGCATTTCGACTTAAAAAGAAATAACTCTTGTTCATTTGCTGAGAGCATTTTCTCAATGTTTAAAAAAAATGTTGCTTGCGAGATATTCGCTGTAGGTAGTCAATCACCAATGCAGATGCTTTTGTAGTTGATACATAACGTAGTTTGTAGTATAATTACACTGTACATTTTATTCCAAAGTGGGGTAGACAGAGCTACTTGCTCAGCAAATGCCTGCGGTTCACCAAGCGTATATAACCCAACGCGACAGGGGGTGAACCCATCACTGTTATAGGGTACACACCTGATATGCGGGTGTTTTTCCTGCAATCGGTTTTATTTTCTTTGAAGATGTTTTCTCGGTTAGTGCCTAACGGGTGGTTCCATTGTAACTTCAAAAGAACAAACTGAATATGTCAATGTAGGAACCGATTAGACCGCAATATCGGAGGCTCCGTTCCTTTCATAATACGGCTTTGAATTACTTTCTCACTTTAATAACGACCCTAAAGTTATATTTATTAATACAATTCCTGAATAATTTTAATTTTCGAAATTCTATAAATTACGCATTATTTGTTGGGGCATTTTAGTCAGACACCCTTCCACGACCAATTTACCTATGTCCAGCAGTGGACAAGTATGGGCTGATGATGATGATGATTTATCTATGTATGTTTTAGTCTATATTTATTTAGGGACTTAAGTCACAGGGCGATTACGTCAGTGTCAAAACTTCATTCTTCTAATTCATTTCGACAGTTTCCGTCATCTAAAGTTCTGACCAACAGGCATAGGAGTCAAAAGATTGGAACATTCTGATTTTTTAAATTTTATAATTACTTAAGTAAACCCAAAAATCTACGTACATAACCGAATAGGCTGGAGAGAATCTTTGGATATCATCAGTTCTGTTACTTCTAGCTTCATCATCATCAGCCACATAACGTCCACTGCTGGACGAGGGCCTCCCCCAATGAGATCCGTCATTTGGGGTGAAATGTCAGTAATCGCCACGCTAAGCTTAACTTAATGGAATTCAGATGAACAATGTATGCGAGAACCCCATTTTAAACTGTGCATTGGAATAAACAAATGATGCCATTGTATTTATGTCTCTAACCCAGAAAGGGGCTATTTATTTTATAAGTATTTACTTTAGTACCATTCCAACAAGGCGTCGATTAATCTAGCTCAGTGACGAAATCCGACGATATCCAGCTATCGCTCCACGCACGTGAAATACATTTACTGACGGATAATTTAGTCCACATTCATCCACGGATGATGGACTTGTCACGTATCGCGTCACGTACACCGCACCGGCTTGATTTACATGACATTCTGAATTATGATGTTCCTCACGTATGGCAGGTTTGTTAACCCTTTCGGGCACATATTCCACTCGTCGACGTAATAACAATAAAACTTCTATTGTTATCAGTTCAGTTTCCACGAAAGTGGAAACTGAACTGATTATATCACGATTGTAATCCTGGTGGTCACACAAAACAGGTTTAAACTTTCATTTGAGAAAACGACCTGTTTACTTTTTACAAAAACTACTGCCAGGTATCGTTTAGAAAGATACACCCCAGCCCAAATTTCCCGTCGTGGAGATCGTAAGAGGCGACCGAGGGAACTCTCCAGAGGCCGGGCAGCAAAGCTCTCTGTGAGTTACACCACAACGTCAGTGCGATCGCCAACCCACCTGCCTAGAGTGGTGATTATTGGTATTTCCCCCTAATGACCACGAAAATTATTGGGGGAGGCCCTCGTCCAGCAGTGGACGTCATGTGGCATGATCTCATGAAATCATCCCGTAAGTAACCTCCTATACGTCCATACAATATATTGATCTGTTACGAGAAAATAAAAAAATATTGTTTTCTCAAGAGTCCGATGTAGTAAATAAGTGATGACCGGATAAATAAAAAAATATTACTCTGATCATATCTGCCTTGGGCTACGTCGTCGGGCAATAAGGAAATTAATCTAACCGACGTTTGACTAAATAAAAAATAGTGGCTGGAGAGTATTTTAATAAAATATTTTGGCATTGCGCCAACTGTAGAAAGAATTAAATTGAATTTCTCGAAAGCAGAATTTCCACAATTTGTTCAAATTACGTTGGTTAGACGTTTTCCCTCACTCACAATTTTCGCGGGTCACGTCTTCCGTTATTCCTTTTATTATACAATAATTTCGCTTCGGTAGTTGCCCGGTACTCGTCTTGTCTACGTGAGACAGAGTGATACTAAGCATGTATCCTACAATACATTGTGTTTAAAGCCTACGGGATACAAATATCCCGTAGGACGTGCTGAGGGATTCATTGGACCGTAGATCGAACTAACTAATAAATTACAAGCTAGTAGTAGCCTAAGACAACAACAACGGTTGTCCCAATGGTTTTTTGGTCTGCGTTCACCATTATAGTGTTTAATATAATATTTTTTATACATCGTTAGATTATCTGTACTAATGTTATACAAACGAAATATATCTTTTATTTATGTAAATTCGGAACACACGGGAACGAAATAAAACGTTAGAAAGGTTATATTTGTCATAAATTTAGTTAAGATATGTGAGTATCCTTCCTTTCTACATGAAATAATAACTTGTTAACATAAAAAAATGTACACCTACTCGGAACTACAGAAGATTTTTGTCTTTTTCCGTCACAAGTAAACATGAATATTAATTTCAGCAATTTTTTAAGGTAATTGCTAGTTTTTGTATATCATGTATGAGATTTAATTATTTATGGAGCGTACACTTACTCGAGTATACATGTACAGTCAACGCCATATACAAAATTAGAAATAAAGAAAATACTAGGTAACTCATATGAAATGAAAAACATTAATATGTTGTATGTGTATGTAGGTAAATACAATTCTCGTGTCAAGATGTTCGTAACAATACTCTTTAGATGTAGCTAAACCTATTTTATGACCTCTTTTTGTGCATTTCTAACCATCGGTCGTAAACATTATTTTTTTTTACTTTCGAATAGTGCGGCAAGAATATTTTAGCGCGTGAGTGCAGAATATTCACTTAAGATTCTTTGCCAGTCCTGTATTCGTTTCTTTCTTGATTTGTGTTAAGTGCTTTTGCTTATTAAGCTTCTAATATTTGCATTGTCCATTACTTCCAGACTCGTTTGTCTAAAATTGGGTGCCAAACTTTTTCAACCACGTGCCAAAAGATTTAGCATTGTATACCTATGTGTGGCCCCAACAATTAAACATATCATGGTTTTGGCAGTAAAAAACATAAAATATCGTCTTTTTTATCCTTCTACCACCAAGCTTCATTTGTTATAGCAATACACTGGCATACGTTTTGATAAGATACAAGTGGATTCTTTATTGCTCATTTCCAAAAAAAATTGATAAATCAATCAATCATTATTGTGTTAATGCAGTGGAATTAGTGCAATATTTTGAATTATTTTTTTTTAACGTAACAGTGATAAGCAAAGGAGAGTCCTGTAGTGCAACTTTACGTTTTGGTTTAGCTTACGCTCGAGTTTAGTCGAGTTCAAAAATTACCAGAATACCGTTTGTTTGAGAAGAGTAATTTTAGTTTTGTTTGTTTACGAGAATACGCTTTGACGATTCCAAGCCGTTTGACGTACTATTGAATTTCGATAGTAACACGAGAACGATAGTAACAAGTGAGTTTGGACTAAGTTGAGACTTTTTTAGTATCGACGAAAATACGAGAATTGCACTACTGTTTGTTTTTCCCGCGTAAGTCCAGCCAGACTCCGTAAATACCGTTTGATGCTGAACAATCCTCTGTATTCAAAGCAAGACGTTCAAATTGCGTTGAGCCTCAACCGATTCAATGCAATTGGCACGTATAATAATCATAGAGAATTAAGTGGATTGTTGTTCGACAGTTGTGTGTTGTGTTGTTTTGAACAGGACATAATCATATTTTTAATAAAGTTTGTTATTGTTAAAAAAGCTATTTGTTTGGGATTTTGTGGGACTCTTAGCTAGTAAAAACCTACGATAAAAAACCTAAAATAAATCTAGAATAAGATTTGTCCAAATGTGAGTTCTCGTTGTTATGGCCATCAATGGCACTCGGGCACTATTGACGTCCATGTTCCCATAAAGTCCGGTGGGAGGAACCAGCAGCATACCACTTTACGTACCAGCAGTATACACGTTATTGTCTAAAGGGTGTAGGTACCTACACCAAAACATGCTGTGGATACTTAATAATGATTGGTTATGGTTATTCCATAGTTGACATACAACGGACATGTCAAGTTAAGCTTTGCATATATTTTGCGACTTCAAAAAAGGAATTTCTCAATTTCACCACGGACATGCTTTTTTCTATTTTTATGTGTATTCGCACGTAACTCCGTTGTTTAGGAACCGATTTTTATGATAATATTTCTTGTCAAGATGATATTTTCAAGGTGGTCCCATGATCAGAAACTCAAGGTTGAATGATGGCAAACCCGATAAATCGAGGGGAACTTTGAAAAATTGTACAGGCGGACGGCTATACGTATAGTATAATACTGTCATTATTTCTTTCATGTAGTAACCGCATCGCAAAATAATTTTATTTTTATGACTCTATTTATCACGTCTGTCTCAGAGAGATAGCCTAAGAGATAGTCGACCTCCACTTGCTACTGGCAAACCATAATTTTCATTGATTGATAAAAGAGACGCGTCTTCCACATTCATTTGTTTTTCATATGAATAGTATCAACGTGACGATCGGTTATACGGGAAGCGATAAGATTCAAATGGCTTTTTGATTTTTGATTTTCAAAATTAATTTTTCGCTACAATTAGTGTGTTAATATGGTGGAATTAGTGTAATAATGTGCTGGTGGTGAAAAATAATGTAGTGAGAGTGAGAAGTAAAGGAGAGGACTCCTATTTGACCAAATTGTTATTCCCGTGTAATTTTCCACGCAGCATTGACCTCACGTTTTAATGAGTTTTTGACACGACTTTGACTATTGGCGACTTTATCGATAGACTATGACAATGACACCAACTTGAACACGAAGATTTTCTACTTATCTCTTTCAAGCGGTCGTCGCCGTCAAATAAAACAAAATACTGAGTGTAAGAGCCCCCGTGCAATGGTCTGAGAAAAGTTGTTGTGCTCGTCAATATGAACAACTTTCACTATGGCGACAATTCGGGGAACTAAAATATTTTTTTTTCATCTCCATACAAAATAGACGTTAGTTAGAGTATAGTTGTTGTGGATGTGGAATATTATTCTATAATTGTTATACATTAATAATAATTACTGGGATTGCGTGTGTGTTGGTACCTACCAGAGGTCACAGCTACTGCAATATTTATATCATAAAATTTACATACAGTAAGAAATTTAACCACCCAGTATTTAAATGAAATGACCATTTGGTCTACTAATGAAATGTTTTGCCCCACCGCTCAGTCATGAGTGACCCCGTTTTATTATCCTTAGGTGGTACTTTATACTTACTAACACTCTTACGCGTTGGGTAAGATGTGTGTGAGAATGTTTCTAAGATATCTTTGAAATTTAATTATACTAATGTATTAAGCAGAAAAGCTTGACCCCACGATGTTACCCATGATTTACCCGGATTAAACTAAAAACTCAATTTAACCGGTCCCATGGGAATCGTCTTATGTATATTTTATCTCCACACACACCGTCTCCAGACAAGGAACACTATTTCGAAAGATTAGTCGTTCAAAAGCTATGCGGAGTTTATATATTTACGGCATTATTTTTTTAAACATTGTATCGATATCTATTTATCTCATCATCAGCCACATGGCGTCCATTGCTCAGCAATGAGCTCCCTCAATGATTTCCATGATAGTTTGGGGAAATGCCCATAATCGCCACGCGTGGCAAGCAGATTGGCGATCGCAGTAGTGTTGTGGTTTAACTCACAAAGAGCGCTACTGCTCGTCCTCTGAAGAGTTACCTCGTGTGGCTCTTACGACCTCTACGACGGAAAAAGTTGAGTCGGTGTGGTGATATTCTATTCGTCGTCACCACACGGCTTCTTTACACATAATTATCTACTTTAAATATAAATATTCCAGGACATTTTAACACACGGTGACCTGACCCCAGACTAGGATACCCTGTACTTCGGGTGCTAGAGATTACATAAGAATAGTGATAATGTCCACTCTTCGTTGTGATAAGTCTTATGACATTCCCGATGCATAATATTCCAACTAAGCAGCGAGATGGAATCCAGGGCAATTTAATTCACATATTTGTTATGACCCAACCATTACCTACATACCTTCCTTTTATGCCCTTTTATTAGCAGAATACAGCCCTGGTATTGAATTAAACATGAGGCGCACATATTTAAAATAATCATACCTATGTGACATGAATTGAAACACCTACTTCTATATAAAACTGCTAGGGGGATGAGCAGGTATTATTTCTACAGAAATAAACTAAACCAAAATCTAAAACAGTTTTTATAATGCAAAAGAAATAGGATATAGTTATTACTGATACTACACACGTCAAAAGACCCACTAGGGATCAAGAACATTTTTAGCTCTAAAAAAATCTAGTTTATTTAAATCAAATCTAATCTTCTGGATTAGTCTCCTACCTAATTCCCCACATTTTGAATAAAATATGATTGTAAGTATGTATGTTATTTATCTAAGTATGTATTTAAAAGGGAAAAAAAAGTATTTAAGTAAGTATGATGATTTCCATAACACAAGTGCTTAAGCTACTTAACATGGGATGAAGGCAATGTGTGTGTTGTTGTAAAATATTTATATTTATTTATAAAAAAAATCTTGCGCTTCTGGAAGGAACTGCTTTTTTTCCTTTTTGGCAGTGTGCCTCAACAGACTTTTATAATCCGTTCCGATCACCACAAAGCTCACCTCAAGATTAACACATTAACGGACAGTAAGTGTTATTAGTAAAATAGACACAATTGATTTTTTTATTATTATGATGCCTATAGGCGTTCACTGTCCGGGTAAGAGTTAAGAAATCACTGATTAGACAAAGATTAGAAGACTGATTAGGACAAACACATGGGCTTTACATTTACAGTTTCTAAAAAATATAAAATAGAGGCGTTTGAATTCGCGGGCAATCTACTAGTGTAAGTTTACAAGTGTAGGCACAAAACAGGAAACCCTTTTAACGTTATTGTCGTTTTATTTCTTCTTAACAAAATGTCCTTTTACTTCTTTACTTTTGTATTTTTTTATCTTCCTGAACACACACAATAATAATGAAATAGTTAAAAGGAAAACGGCCGTCGTATGTCGCCCTCGAAGTCACCTCCTTACGCAGTTTGGACTTGACCCACTTTCAGATGCCACTGTGTAAGAAAGTAACAAGTTAAACAAAAAGTGGATTGGTGTGTCACAGACGGCAGCGAAAAAAAGGTAACAATTACCAAGTACGGCTTCACTGGTTTTTCTTATTAAACTTTTCCAACGAGATAAAGTTAAATATAAGAAATGGAAGACTTGTAGAAGAACTATGGAAAATTGGGTCTGGGATCTAGATATAATTTTATACTTATGTCTCATTTGGCAACTAAATTATTATTTATGAATGTAGTTTTAATGTAATTGTCTTCTAACCTTCGTACTAATTACAGTAGTTACAAAATGTATAACTTACTCAGTTTTTTGTGTAGGCTGCTCTGTTTTGCAAGACAAAGAGGAAGAGAGAAAAGAAATGGAAATTTGCAAGTATCGTAAATTTTAGAACTATAATATAATTCGGTATAAATAAATATGGCATTCCAGGTTCGTAAAAGTTAAACTCTCGAGGCGTAAAATAACAATAGGGAATGAAAGTTTGGGATGGGAGGTGATAAAAACAAATTACAAAGCTTTATTATTATATATACCGCAATACGTTTAGTAAAAAAATATCGGTTTCACGCGATACAAAAATAATTTAAAAAATAGATTTCTTAAAAGATTTTTTTATCGACGAAACGAAATATACCTGCTGACTATTCCGAGGGCGCGTATAATAATCCTCTTAAAATCCTACTAGCGTCGAAATATCTGAATGCGGAAAGTAAATCCAGTTTAAAACATAACTAACCCTAAATCAAGGTAAGTAAACAATCTGCAACGTGCATAAATTGCACCACCAATGCTCACTGCCGCAGTCCCCACGGACCGAGCTGGGCCGTAGTCGACTACGCCGGTCCAACGTAGTAGCTAGCTACGCCGTAGCCACTACGTCACCGCGACGCGTAGCAACCCGATGCCACCCACCGCAATCCCAGCCCGGCTGCAATTAATCCCGATACAAGAGAGTACATAGATGAAACACAAAACTGTACAATGTGTTGGATATCTACGTAGTTATTGTACTTTAATAAGTGCTACTCGCAGTTTCTTTTGCGCTTCTCTCTACAACAAACTTTGGATTCTCGTAATCTAAATCCCAATAGATTGGTCTAATAAAAATATGACATGTAAACGCGGTCGATAGTCAACTCAATAAATGTTTGAAGGTTACCTTTTCTTTCCTTTCTTTTTATACGCATGTCATGTTTGTATGTGTGAAAGGTTCAGTAATTTGGTAAAAAATGTTCATAAGTACTTAGCCAAAACCACTATAGCTAGAGAGAGAGTGTGTGAAGTTAAGCTGTCACCTAAACTGGTCCTAAAGGCTTTAAATGTGTCATTTTGGAGTGCTTACATATATAACTAGTAAGCGACCCGCGATTTCATTCGCGTAGTTTAGTAGTACCCGAATCCCAAATTTCAAGCGTCTAACTTGAGCCGTTTATTGAACAGAAACTGTTAAGTTCTAAAAATAATTTACAACATAATATGAACAAAAGTGTTCTGTTACATAAACTGACTAATTTAATACGTAATGCTATTATTCTCAGAGTGAAGGTGCGCACGGAATGCATGAATTTCTGGAATTGTAACATAAAAAATATTCAATTCCCGTGTTGCGTCGGCTCGCCGCCGCCACCGCCACCGCCGCCACAATGATGGCTAGAATAAAAGATTTCATAACCTCTACCTGACGTGGAAATAAAAGTCATTTTATTGCAGACTCGGCGAACATTTTATTATATGTCCTCGATGTTATGAGACAAATTATTTGTTATAGTTATTACTTATTACTACTTTCTTCCAAGAAAAGGTACCTACTTTAGCATTATATCATCGTAGTGATAATAATCTTTATGGACTACAATAAATACACACACTCACAAATCGTTTAATACCCTGTAGAAAGCATTATTCAAGTGAAAAGATTCTAGTTCATTATTTGAGTTTTCGTTTTACCTAAGCGCAGTCTCCTTTTATTATTACTTTGGTTTTAATTTTTTAAGTTCTCGACTTTGCCGATGTAATGGTAGACGCGTGCCTAGGCCAAACGAATTTCATATAGGTGTGTATTGTGTCTTGTGTGTGTGTTGTATCTTGTGTATGTATTGTGTCTTGTGTGTGTATGGGGTCTTATATGTGAACTTTGTCTTCTTTGTCAATTTGGAAAAAGAATCTTACTATTCGGGTTGTGTAGAGTACTGATTCTTGTATACTCGTAACATTGTTCAGAGATGTTAGAAGGTCTATTGACTGGGTCGGAATTACTCCAGTTACTGATATAACTAAATAAAAAATACACTTCACGCTTTTAATCCCAAAGCGGGGTAGGCAGAGGCGCTTGCTAAATTAAATACCCACGGTTCACCAAGCGTATTTAACCCAATGTGACAGGGGGTGAGCCCATCGCCGTTATAGGGTTCACACACCTTGTGGTGTGCGGGTTTCATCACGATGTGTGTCCTTCACCGTACGAGCGTTGCGTTGCGTACATAGGCTCTGAAAAAGAGTCCCATTGGTACACGTCCAGTAGCCGGACTCGAACCCGCGACCCCGGTTACAAGTCAAGTATCCGACCAACTGGGAAAAAGGATTCTTTTATTAATGTACATTGGAAAAAACAATGTAAGCCAAATCAGCTAGTAATAAATATATTACAAAAATACTCCCTCCTCTACACCTAAGTATCTGTCAGCGATGGGAATCGAATCCATGACTGACCACTAGATCAACGGGCCACTCATATTGTACGCGATAGGTATGTAAAATCTTTTTTAAAAAAACGTGCACTGACATTATATTCAGGTCCTTACTAATAATGGCGGAATTGCTATTTCGAAGATACACAAAGCCCAACTTAACTTGTCAGTTGTATCTCAAATACAGAATAACCAGTTCAAGTAAACCTGTAATAACCGTTGTATAAGGGACAACGCGTTTATTGCTAAGGTGGTCAATGTTTAAAACGGGTATTACGGCGTGAAAATTAACCAAAGATAAGCCTTCGTTGTTTGCCCGACGTTTCGACACAGTTACATGTGCCGATAGGTATCTGTCTGTAGACGACTTTGAGCGGCTCATAAATAATGACGGATTAACTATTCCAATGATGAGATACCGGTTTCAGTAGACCTGTAATAATTGTAGTATGAATTACATCACTGTTTTTGGTAGCAGCCTCTTCTGTACTAGCAAACAAATTAGTCCACAATAAGTAACCAACTTTTTTACAAGATTTTTACAAAGAGTTAATTATCGTTACTTCTTCCTTCTTTCCTTTCTTCTATTGTATCCTTCCATCCTTCCTTCCATTACATCCTTCCTTCCACTCCATCCTTCCTTCCATTCCATCCTTCCTTCTTTACATTCCGTCCTTCTTTCCATTCCATCCTTCCTTCCATTTCATCCTTCCTTCCATTCCATCCTTCCTTCCTTCCACTCCATCCTTCCTTCCATTCCATCCTTCCTTCCATTCCATCCTTCCTTCTTTACATTCCGTCCTTCTTTCCATTCCATCCTTCCTTCCATTCCATCCTTCCTTCCTTCCACTCCATCCTTCCTTCCAT